>JARGXW010000261.1:0-189164 GCA_029204085.1 Mycena sp. CBHHK59/15 | reverse complement strand
AGGCGGCACATTCTCAAAAGGGAAAGTGCCGTCTCTGGTTTGAAAGGCGACACATTGATCTGAATGTGCCGCCTCTGATGAGAATGTGCCTCCTCCTCAATGTATGTGCTGGCCGGGTCTTGTATATCCTCAGTCTGTAGACCCCTCTGGACACAATATTACCCTCTTTGTGTCCGAGCTTTAAGCCTCTCTATTGTGGGCGCTTCGATTGCCTACAGTGACCACATCACGGTTCCGGATTTGGCAGTGATCGATCCCAAATATAGAAGTTGTAACTACATTTTGCCCGAAGGAAGAGTCACATTAAAAAACACCTCAGAACACCATAAGAGATGCTAAAGAAGCTATGGTGTGCTTCCCAGAACGATTGAACAAAATTTTGTTTTTTGACCCCGACAAAATGAAACGTAACCCTATTACGTAAGGTAATTTCCTTTTTGGGACGGATTAGGGTTAGGATTTTTAGGGCCTGGACGCGCGCTCGACGATGCCGACGTGCTCGTGTACGTTCGCCGGGATCCGGCGATGAGACTTGAACTCCTTTACTGCATATGCAGCTTGGCGCAAGTTTAAACCCACCCTGCAAGAAAGTCGACGAGATACCGAAGAATTTCACTGCAAGCACACCTGTAGGCATCCATGTATCGATATCAATGACCGAAGTAGCGACGGATGTTATCATTTGAGATGAGGTCGAGTGATTCCGGGACAAGGGTTTTGGCACAGGGGAATGTTCCGTCGGTCAATTCACGGAAACCTGGCAATAATCAGACGGATGAACCAAATAAAACTGAGAGACTCACGGCGCTTCAATTGGCTCCAAACCATTTCGATAGGGTTCAGTTCGCAATGGAACTTCGGCAGAAATAGGCACTTGTGGCCGGCCTTCTCAATGATCAGCTGAAGCAGGGGTTTTTCCTCGCAGAAGTCCTGTTGGAGTGAAAGGACACGCTGCATGCAACAATCAGTTGCACGCCCGAGATCGTCGTCATCCGGATTTTTGCGCTTGAGGGAGGTGGATGCCGTCGGAATCTGCTTTAAGCAGAGGTCAGTTACCCCATTTTAAGATCGAGCATTGGTAAAAATATCTACTTCCACTGGCGCCGAGATTTCTGGCTGTCCGGCTTCCGACTCAGGATCAGAATCCACAAATGTGGGGTCCACCGTCAGTGACGGATCTACAGGCAGGCGAGGGACGACAGGTGCTTCATTGCGTTTGGCAGCTTCACGATTGATTGCGGCCCGTTGTTTTCCGTTCGTCTTCTTCGGCATCTCGCCCGTGGACTGGAAGGAAGGACACGACGTCTGACGTGATGGAGGCCGTTGGTCTTGTTTGACAAGAGCCCCACTTAGGTACACACAAAAAAAATCGCGGAGCCCCGGAAAAGTGAAACACCGTGGGAAAAAATGAGATCTTTGTGCGAAACGCATTCTTTTGGCCAGTTTCCTGGCTAGAAAAATCACAAATAATTCACAAAGATTTCCTCGGCCCGATGAGCACGTGCTGGAGAAGTGGTGACGGGCACTGTATGCATTTAAGCTTGATATCGGGGCAGGGAAGACCTGGACTACATGCAAATATGTTGTCTCTCAAGCAGGAGATGTATGCACAAGAGACTCATGGGTATTCTTCAAGTGCAAGGTTCGTCTCTAAGTTGTCATATATTAGTTCACAAACTGAATACGTGACAGGACACCGGGGAAGTTCTGAGCGGCCGGATCTGCCTTATTTTAATTCACAGCGCCGCTCCCACAAAATATGAGGATGCTGTGGTTGTCTTGCGCAAGTTCGATGTTTACGCTACCCGGGATGTCCGCATGAATATGCCAGTACTCTCACCATCACCCGAGATTTTTTTGGCCGCACCGGCAGTACAAGTTCTTTCTTATCATTTGCCAATGTTGTTCTGAAATAAAGCGTGTAGGACATCTTGTTCTTCTTCAACGCACAACACGACTGCCATGGAAGCAAATGCCGGGCAGTTTCTGGCCTTGAACATGTCGTCCAAGAGCGGAATATTACCAGTCGTACACAGACGGCGGTTCAACACGCAAATACACAGGTTTATTTCATCAACATGCACGCATTGCACAATGCGCACCTCCTCAGAGACACTCTCCCTCGAGATTTAACAGCTCCGATACCCTGCTTCCCAGATCGTGACATGCAGCGCAACGAGTTCGCTGCGCTACTTCGCGTTTCCGGGCCGGCAAAGCGCGCCGCCACAGCTAAAAAATCAAGAGAGACACGTGAAAAGAAAAAAACAGGCCAAAGCAGCGGCAGCAAAGGGCCCAGAGCTGGAGACCCAGAGGAAGAGGAGGAAGATGAGGAAGATGAGGAGTTGAGTCGGCCGGACGTGATGGAGGAGTAGTAAATCTTGTTTCAACTACCTTATGCGCCTCTGCCCGTTTTGGTCATAGATCTCCGACGACCATGAAATGTAAGCTCAGGTCAATGTTGAGACAGTATTGTTGCGATATTCTACCAAGCTTAGAATAAGCTTCTGCAAAAAGGTCGGGTGATATCTAGCAGGACCTCAATCAGACCTTGACCGAGATCTCCCAAGATATCCCCGACGGGATGGGGCTGAAACATTGGGCCAAATTGGGGGTGTAGGTCGGGAGTTGATTATGACTTTAAGGAACTCTGTGTTGGAGTCCTCTGTCAAGCGGCATTCTAGATTAGGACATTTTAGAAAGAGTTGCTCCCTGAACACGCGGCGAAGTTCAACCAATGCATCTAGATTTCCGTCATGCGGAGGATGATTTTGACCATGACGGGTGCCCCTCGACGCGGGGGCTTGAGATTCTATCTATTGCATCGCAACCTACGAGCCGATTATTGCCGACAACACCTTTTTTCTCTCTCTCTCTTGAGACTGAAAGAAACGAAACGCTAACAGTGCGCTGTTGAAACGGAGGAGTGCTAATGATGCTGTATCGGGAATGTTCCAAATCCCGGACAATCCCGTTCTATTGTTGGAAATCCGCAAGTCAATGCATTTTTGACAAATTTTTGACTTTGCACGTTTGTTGAGGGACTTGAGGGCCCATTCATTGCTCACTTCTCGTCCTACTCTGTCCTAGAGGAAGGCAGGGCAGTACTCTGGTGCAAAATGCGGATTTTGGAGGCCTTTCGTTGGGTTGCCATCATTGAAAATGCGCATTTCTGAGGTGTTGTATAGCATACCGGTCTTGGTGCGCAAGGAAGAGATTGTTGGGTAAGGGGTTAGCTTCAAAAAAGTGCATTTTCTTTTTAAGACATGCAAGGCGCATTTTTGCATGGCTTTTCCTTTTTAGCCTAGTCGTTGAAACGTTTGGTCTTCCGAGTGACTTGGAATTTCATTTTACACTAATCTGACTGGCTTGCGCGCCGCAATACTCCATCACATTATGGGTACGAGCGGGGTGCGTGAGTTTTAATGACTGAGCGTCCACTTAGCACGATAAACGGCACACAAAGAGTCACGGGCGCTAAATTTCATAAGTAGGATGAACCACAGGGCTTCTTTTTCGGGGTTGATATTTGCTCGGATCAGTACGGGCCGGTTCTCTCCGGCAGCCATTTTGGGGGGCAAAATCGCGCGCAGCAGGCCAATGAAACTGTTTTTTCGACGGATATCAGGTCTGGGCATGCCTATTGATTTTTCTACAGTCAATCCCGTATGTATATCTCTTACCTTCACTTTGCTGCCAGGCGCACAGCCCAAGGGATCTTTGCTCTCTTATATGCTGCTCAAACACAAGTTCGATTCACTCAATCCCTTGCGACCTGTTCGCACCTTGGAAATCTTTACGCTCACTTCTTAAGTTGAATCAAACACATTTTGAATCAGATGTCCAACATTATGCTGATAACTACTCATGTTCACGAAACATCTTTTGAACGATTGCGAGCCAGCCATCCGCCGGCGTGAACCGCTCTGAATTGCCTTGGTTCACAGCGGTTCGTGCTTTCATGAAAAGGAGAGGAAACCACATAAATGACTCTAAAATAATTCAAAATTGTTCCGAGACCGCTTTGAGGTCGCGGCGAATGGTTTTTCGGCGCAAATCGACTTTATTAGTTGCAAACTGGCCCCTGTGAATGATTCGTCTTAAAAAAACACCGCAAAGGTCATTTCCAGAAAAATTCACCGTAAAATCATCAAAATTGTTCCGAGACCACTTTGAGGCCGCGGCGAATGGTTTTTCGACGCAGATCGACTTTATTAGTTGAAACTGGCCCCTGTGAACGTTTCGTTTTAAAAACACGCTGGCAAAGGTCATTTTCAGAAAAATGCACAGTGAAATCATCAAAAATTATGCGGAGGCCGTCGTGACACCACTGAGAATGGTTTCTCGACCTGGATAGACTCGATTGGCTGCAGACAGCCCCCTGTGAGTGATTCATCAAAAGAAAAAGCCCCCCAAGGTCGTTTTCAAAAGAATCATGGTCTTAGGTAAAAGAGAATGTGGGGCTACATTTCAGGATCAGAATGCTAGGTAAGGAGTAGAAAGTCCGTCGAGGCTTTGAGAACGCGACTATTAGCATTTTGATAGCTTGAAGTATTGACCAGAGCAAGAGATAAACCAGCAGCCAAGCCACAACAGATAGCAGACCGGCAAATACAACTGCGCCCAGACTTGCGGGGAATTTGAAGGATAATAGAGAGTGGAACAAAGCAACGTGAGGGTAGAACTGGGAGCAAAAGGTAATCAAGCTATTCGATTGATAGAGAATACGATACACGGTTGAATCTGAGGACAGGAAGAGGAGAGAATGAAACGAAAGGGGATGGAGCCACTGAAACCTATCGGCCAGCCGACACGTCGAATAACCAGAATTCGGCCCGGACCCGTGACATCACGTCCGATGTCTACGAGATGCTCGTCGGGGTGTGTTCGTGGAACGGGCGTCGATAGTAGCATTACGCTCTCGTCACTGTGACAAACGGGAAATTGCGCGCTTGAAGGGGGAGGATCCCGCACGAGGTCAGGGTAATATATCCAAGGAATCCAGGTAGAACACCTGCTTCATCTACGTGTGTTGACCCGGAGAACAGCTAATTGCGAATTGTTTCGACATCGTGCGTATCTCTGGGTCGGGAGAGAATTTCCCCACTTCTGGGTATCTCAGTGATATACTGCGCAAAAAGTTTTATACATGTTGCAACTGAACTTGAAGAAAAATCAGCGACTTGCTTGTGTGATTATACGGGCTATATACTGTCAAATAATCAAATTTCACACACTCCTGAATTGCTGACAACTTTCGCGATTTGGGGGCAACTTTAAACATCAACATGTTTGGACTACATTTTTTTTTCTAACAACTTTTGGTGGTCACAGCTTCTGATGGCTACAACTTGGGCCAGCCACAAAGCAAATGAGACAACTTTTGAGTGACCAAGGTAAGACACAGTGACCAAATGTGTAACAGTCAAGTGGCCAAATAAGACCAAAGTGTGGTTGAGTTTCAACTCTCTGAGTATTTCTGGCCTGGTGATGCAGTTGAGTATCCCATAAAAATAGGCTGGGGTCATGGCACATGCTAATATTTTTGATGAGAGCCAAAAAGAGCCCTTGGACCTGTAGGATCAATATATTACTAACAACTCATGTTATTCTTCCCCCCAATCTGCCCGTATAGCATGCTGGTGGGTTGGGTGGGTCAGTCCATTATTTAAGCCAAGGGTGAGCTTCCAGAAGTAAGAAGGTATCTACTCTTGGCCCTTCTAAAATAAATAATGGCCACCAAGGCACAGAATTTCTCCCAACACTTATATCATACTTAAAATTGACCTTACACGCTGGGTCACACAGTGTGACCCCATACTCACAAGGGCCAAAAGATGTATCATCAGTCTAAGTTGAAGTGTGAGTACAGGAAGTTGTCCAGACCAAAAGTTGTCTTTGGACAAGCAATTGAAAGTTGTCTCTCAAAATTTCCTGTTCAGACCAGTTGTACTAAAAAAGTTGTCAGATTTCCTCGAGTTGTTCTCAAATTGCCCGAAAATCCCCAAAGTTGTATGAAATGAATTATTTGACAGTATGTGTGCCATATGATTACAACTCAGGTGTGAGGTTGGCTTGAAGGTGCAACTTTCTATGGCTGCAACTTAGATTTCAGCTACTTTTATACCCCACAACGTGTCGGAACCAACTTGACAACAATTGCATCTTTGAAAGTTGCAACATGCAACTTGGAAATCAATTTTTCAGAAGGGCATGTTCAGTAAGAGACAAGTTATTTTGCTCGCAACTTCGGGGTGTTTAGGTGAATGTAAGAGGCAGCTTAGCTCCGCTACGTTTGGTCAAATCCGAAGGACTCTGACGTGGTTGCCAAATGACTGCTGCCAACCAAACCCCCTTGTATCATTCCAAGCTCCAGAATCCAATCCTGCACAGTACTGCCTTAAAACATCGGGTGTGGTGGGGCCCTCTCGTGGAAAACGGCGATTACGCTGTGTTCTCGCGAGATCCTCATCCAGAATTATCCTCCATCCCTTATTTCCTCCACACTGACCTTCCATTATCTACTGATATTTCACGATTCCCGCCACCTACCCCCTTCTTTAGGTTGCATTCTCATATGCAGCTGCCCAGCAGCGCAGATAAGGCACTCTATTCCAGAACCAAACAGCACAGATAATGCATTCTATTCCAAAACCAAACAGATGGCCCTTGCACCCGCAATGGACCGATTTGACCTGGTCTCTGGGTCTGAGCATGGCCCTAGTGAATAGGAAGAGATCTGTCTATTCAGTTTGCGCTAGATGGCCTGGGGATTATTTGCCAGCATAAACAGCTCTCCATTCCAAAACACATTCTATTCCAAAACCAAACAGATGGCCCTTGCTATTTCCTAAAGGTATCGGATGTCAGAGAAATCGTTGATCAAATTTGTTGTCTTTGATTGTCCGGAGCTGTATAAAGTCCATATGACGAAGCGATCCGACTGTACATATGAAATAATGAAGGCGTTTTATTTTCCCACTGGTTGGTTTCGTTCTTTTGAACTCATCAGGTGGGCCACACAGCCCACAACCAACCGAGCACACCATCACGCAAACAATTTGGCAGATTGTTTCCTGCGATGAAGCCACGACAGAGGCAAGACAACTGGCCAGGTTGTCCTGTTACCATCGGGCCAAAGCATCCTCGACTGGCCAGAAAGAAGTTGTGACTGGCCAGGCCAATCTCAATCTGTTCCCCCAGAACCCAAATAGAAGTCGCAGCTTGCCAGGCCACGATGTCCAGCCCCAGAACCCAAACAGAGGTCGCAGCTTGCCAGGCGACGACCCAGATGCCCCCTGATGCCCAAACAGAAGTCGCAGCTTGCCAGGCGACGACCCCGACGCCCCCTGATGCCCAAACAGAAGTCGCAGCTTCAGTCCACGACCTCAAGCCCCCAGAACCCAAACAGAGGTCGCAGCCTGACAGGCCATGACCGCAATGCCTCCAGAACCCAAACAGAAGTCACAGGTTGTCAAACCACGACCTCAAGCCCCCAAAACTCAAACAGAGGTCGCAGGTTCGCAGGTTGCCAGGCCCTCGAGTCCCTACAACCCAAACAATGAGCACAGTTTGCGTTATCGCTTAGAACCCAGATAGAGATCGCAGCTTACCAGTCCATACAATCTTGATCCTCGGGACCTTCTTGCCATGAAGTCTCAGAGTAAGTCCAAATTGAGCGTCCGTCAGATCAGCAGAGGAGGCCAACTTACTAACTTAAGTTGCCGTATGAACGTCCGTGTTGGATGGTTATTCATTCAGAGTGCTGATCGAGGTGGTACGAGATTGTTCTGCGCCTCAAATAAAACGAGATAAAGGTCAGGGAGATAATCGTTAGTTATCCAAATTTGCAACACTTCCTTGTGGCTCTGATCATCATGTACCAACCCCCAATTACAAGTAATCCTGCACTGAAAATCGTCAAGGAGCACAGAGCAACTGCAGATCAGAATGAGAACTGTGCTCGTCGTAATGCAATGACAGTTCCCTGAGAGGAGAAGAGCACCCGCACCTTGGGATTCTTCTCCTCCCAGGGAGCTGTCATTAAACGTTGACCAGCACCGCACCTTTTGGAAGTTGCCTTTGAAATTTCCTGATTAACGTGAGATTATCTTGTCCGCCATTTGATGTAATCAGGATGAACAAACAGTACTAGTATGGGGTTGCAACTTACGTTGACCTTCTTTATTTGAGTCGTTTAGGCCATAAATAGTCCACGCCCAAATTCTTCATCCTTGTCGCCGAAATGTCTTCCTAGGGGAGATTTGTGAGCGACATCAAAAGAAGGCCAAAATAGAAGTGAAACTCAGCGGTATTTGGCACTTAGGCAATTGCGCTGTGATTGATCCCCCAGAACCCAAAATGGACTCGGAACACCGATCCAATGATCCCCCAGAGCCCAAATAAAGGGATTCGGCACGACTGACAAGGTCACACCCAATCCAACGATTCTCTCGAGAGACCGGGACCCGGATACATGGAGTTGACACAACTGGCAAGGTTGTGCTCACTGCAATACTCCAGAGTCGCACTGGAAGGCTCCACCGGTGTTGCGATCAATCCAGCAGAACCCGGATACATGAATTCGATGCAACTGGCAAGGTTGCACTCAATCCAATAATCCAGAGCTCCGCTGGATAGATTCCTCACCGCTGGGCTAAATCCACCCGAGCCCGGATACATGAAGTCGGCGCAAGTGGCAAGGTTGCACCAACTGCAATAATCCAGAGCCGGCTTCCGCGAAGGAATGAGGGAAATGTGGCTCAAACCGCAGGCTTTATATACCATCTCGGCTTGCGGTATCCCGGCCCCGACGGGCTTCGGAATTCTCTTTCCGCCTTCCTGATCTCCGGCCCGGGTCCGGGGAGAATGAATCTGTGGCCTGCCTCGCTTACTGTTGCAAGACAGCGCACGCCGGAGATTATAGCCGGGGCTAATACGAAGCTTTCTGGTCCTTCAGATTCGAGATCGCCCTCAGGGACGTTACTGAGGCATGGCCCGTGTTCTCGGCATGAGCGGGGTCCCAGCGGGCTTGTTGACGCATTTGTGGATACATTTGTGGATATCATTTGACATTTGTGGACATCATTTGTGGACATCATGTATGGTTCCCGACAGGGTCGGCCCAGAAATGATTCCGCAAACGGGCAGCGTCCACAAATAAGTCAGTGTCCACAAATTTGAAACACTGCGTCCACAAATCCCGTCCACAAAATTATTATCGGAGCCGCCGTGGATGATAGTGATTACGTGGATGACTCTTTCATACAATACAGAGAGCGCCGGGTGCCGCAGTATTCGCCCGAAGGGCGAAGGCCTTAATTTAAGGCCTTCGGTCTTTTTCGCCGGGACGACTTGAGTTGAAATTAACCAACACATCAATGCTTCTTCCAATTTGGTCAAGTCGTCTGGTTTCCGAGCAATACTGAGGTGGCGAGGATCAGCGGCAGTTCAGAAAAGGAGACAAAAAACGCACCCAATGTACCGGTTTTTAACCCGGTCAGATGCATGAAAGGCAATTCTGTCAGCGGAATTAATAACCGGGGCCCGAGCGGATCCGAGCTATTGAAAATGTCACAATGATTCGATGACCAAATAAGCTTAACCACACTCACCTCAAACATCCACATTAGGCCTGCTGCAACTCCTTGCAAATTTTTGAAAGCCTTGGCAGCCAAAGTTTGACCTTTGTTTTTTGAAAATTGGAGAACCGGAATGAAAGACTACACAGTTTGCGAATCAGAAGCTGTATCCGACTGAGATGTAACGGTTGTAGGAGGGGTCTCGTTATTGGCGGGATCGGCTTCATCTGTAGTGTTATTGGCGGGAACGGCTTCATCTGTATGCTCTTTGAATTTTTGGAAATGATCATCCCAGTCCGAGAGTCTTTTACAGCCATTTGCGGAACTTAGGGCGCAGCCCGTTTTTTTCTGTTTTTGCCAGTTTTCACCAGAAAACATGCTGTGAGCTCAATTCTCAACCGTTTCCCTCGGGAGTAGGATCAAACGATTCGGAGACGTAAGGCGCAGGGCTTGGCGGCTTACCATTTTTCTGAGAACCTCAAGATTATTTACTGGGTCAAATTCACCTGTTTTCAGCAGAATGCCTCGCACAGTAGCTGTAGTGATTAGATTCGCCTAGATTTTTGATATGATGCTCTTCATTGTATTCTGGAGGGCGGAAAATACCGGGATAGTGAACATGACCTATAATCCCATTGTATCACACATTTTCCCAGAGATGAATCTCTGTACCAGCTATAAATTTTATGTAGGCAGCCTATTCACTATTCCGGTATTTTCCGCCCTCCGGAATACAACGAAGAGCGTCATATCAAAAATCTAGGTGAATCCAGCCACTACAGCTACTGTGCGAGGCATTCTGCTGAAAACAGGTGAATTTGAACCAGCAAATGATCTTGAGGTTCTCAGAAAAAATGGTAAGCCGCCAAGCCTGCACCTTACGTCTCCGAATCGTTTGATCCTGTTCCCGTGGGAAACGGTTGATAATTGAGCCCACAGCATCTTTTCTCGTGAAAACTGGCAAAAACAGAAAAAAAAAGGGCCGCGCCCTAAGTTCCACAAATGGCTGTAATGAGCTATTCACCACGGATTGACATGGATCCATGGAAAGACAATAAAAATCAAATACAATTTCTGCCATGGATGACTTGGTTATAGCAGACTCACCACTTCCTCCGTGTCCGTGTCATCCAGCACTTCCCATATATCCCCAGGCATGTTGACACTAGCATTGCTGATGCAGTGACATCAGCATAGTCCTTTTTTCTTTTGTCATTGTATCTAGTATTCAATATATGCGATTCATATTCTGCGCAATCCAAAGCCCCATATTTAGTGCAATGACAGGCAATATTTACATATCTGGTCCAGGCGAGCGCTCAGCTGCTAGCCACCCCCCAACGACAGCTAGCGACCAGCCGACCTGGGTACACCCTGGGTCAGCTGACTGACCGCTGGCCACCAGCTGCTGCGGGTATGTTGCCAACATGTCACACCCACCTGATGGCCACATGTCGGCACTTTGGCAGTGTATGAATTTGGATGTTCCTATCGCTATTCTGGCAGAAGTAACTGGCCTAAGCACTTCATGATACAGTCAAAGCTGTCTTAACCCATACCTCACGGTGGACCGCTAAAAGTATGGGTTATCACGGCGTATGGGTTTCAAGGGCCATGGGAAAGCTCTCGCCAAAAGCCGATAATTGCCGAGAACCTCAGCTGAGCCACAAGAACCCATTGTCATCTGTGCAAGTCCGCAACAATGATACTTGCTTTGGTGAGGCTCATCTGAGCCCCTTTCCCTTGGTTGAATGTGTTTCTCGAGAAGGAGATCAAGACATCCTGTTTTGGAAGTAGTGATGTGCTTGGCTTGGCTTGGCTTTGAAGCCCCGGCTTTGGCTTGGCTTCGTCTGGCTTTGGCTTCACATTCTTGAAGCCAAAGCCAAAGCCATCCGGGAGGGCTTGGCTTGGCTTGGCTTTGGCTCAAGCCAGGGCTTGGGGGATATTTTTTTTCCCTGTCCCCGGGTACCGCAGCAATGTTTAATGGTGGCTGGGGACCAACCCTAGAGCAAGGATTAATGAGTGCACGATGTTTCTGGGCATCATTTGGCACTGGAGCGTTGAGAGCGAGTCGTTGAGCACGACACGACAACCGTGAGATACATGCAAGCCGTCTCGGCAAGGCATCAAAGCCGAAGATGATTGACCGTGACCGACCGGATAGAACCGATTCTAAATTTGGGTGAAGTAACGAAGTTCAACATTGGTATTCACTCCCTATTGTGCACCCAAATTGTCCACTTGGACGACCATTTTCTGGCGGGCCGAAGCCAAGGCCTAAGCCCTTGGCTTTGGCTTCGGACATCCCAAGCCAAAGCCAAAGCCCCCGTGAAGCCAACGGTTTGGCTTGGCTTGGCTTCGTGGCTTGTTGGCTTGAAGCCAAACCAAGCACATCACTATTTGGAAGGTCAATTAATGGTGTCAATTCCGGTCCAAATGTCATCTATCTGGCTTCAAAATTTTCACTGTGGTGAGAACAGGCCGTACATGCAAGTTCCGGAACTCCTCGCGGTTTTCTTCAAACTCTGAAAAGATATCGACGACACTCATATATTTGAGGAAGGCTTGGGACACAGCGGATTCCCTTGCCCGTTTTTCAGTTTCAAGGTCAGCCTGCTGTTCCGGCGTGAGCGGACCCGCGACTGGACGTGATTTAACACGACAGTAAAGCTGAAATGTAAATCAGAACTCGTTCATTGGAAGAGAGATCAGGAACAAGTTCACCTGCATGAGAACAGTTCTCAACGTGAAGATGGATACTCCAGCCTGATCCCCGAAGCGGGAAAGGCGCTCGTACGGGTTCAAGACCATACACATAATAAATAAGTCTTGATCCATCGCAGCCCATCGCTTCTCGAGGCGCCGAGCCATGCCAGCGGCGACAGAAGGATCCGAATGCCTTTTGAAATGAAGATAAACACCGGCAAATCCCAGCAAAACCTGATCGGCCCGCGTTTTTTCACCCTGGTTCATGTTAGTAATATAACAGATCGGCTCGATATCCTCCGCAACGGTCTGGAGGTCCTTCCAGAATGTAGGGTCATCGAGTAAGTCACAGAACTTTTTGGCCTCGTCCGCCAATTTCTTGACCTTCTTCTTGTTTTTTTCGGCGCCAACTTGGGCCGCAATAATCTCGTCGCGTTGAAGGATTGAAGCCTGGCGCATGGGGCCCGTGAGCCGCAGGAGCCGGAAAAAAGCGAGGGAGTGAGTCGTCCAGCGAGTGAGATTTGCTACCAGGTACGCAACAGCGGTACCGTTCTTCTGCTCCTGCGCAATATCAAAGATATCGCGGACGCGCTCGTGGCCGTTGACCCAACCAATCACAGCAGTTGTGTCCTCTGCCGTCGCAGCCGCTTTTTTATTCTCTTTGAAATAATCAGCGAGAATGAGCTGGCCCTGGAAGACATGCCTTAGTCGGCCGCAAGAGACTTTTTTAAAAAACTCGCCTGGTGAGCGCAACAAGGCGGTCCGATGAGCCACGGCCGGGCAGCTATAAGTCGCTTACGACCGTTCTGACTCCCGCCGTCGTTGTCAGATACGTAACAGACTACAATGCACCCGTAGTCTCGTTCGGCCTTGTCAATTTGCTGGCAAAATGACTGCCGTCCGACCTGTTGGAATATTTATATCAATACATTGCAGAGTTAGAGAAGATGGCGTGTTCACGAGACGGTCACATATTTCCCATTCAAGGCCTTCACCACCTGTTTATCCACCTTTGCTGTTTCCTCATCCAGCAACCGGCCAGAGACGACCTTGTCACTCGGCATCACGTCTGTAGCGGTGGAACGGAACATTAAAAACAGCTTGATAATTTCCGGGTCAAGGGTCCAGCGGAACGGTAAATTGGCGGAGATCGTTGCCCGGAGGAATTGGGTACGTATCATCTCAGCCTGCGCGTCGCTGAACGGGATGTCGATCCCTCGAAAAACCTTCAGTTCAGACTGCCTCATATTTCTCTCGACATTCTTGAAAACCTTGCGCTTCTTTTTTGCTGGCGCGCCGTCATCAGAGGACGATGCATCCGCGGTACTGGTTTTTGAAGTCGATGCCGTGGATTTCCCGCCCTTTTCCTGCTTTGCAACCTTTTTCGCACTCGCCGAAGCATGGGGACAGGCGATCAGGTGGGCAATCATTGAAGCCTTAACGCCGAGGACGGACGGCGTTTGACTGACAGCTGGAAAGACGTACGACGTAATAAGCAGAGATTTGCGTGGCTTGACGCACCAGCATGGAACCATGTCTCGGCCTCCAGAGCGACTGGCCCCGGGCCCGCGCCATTCCCAATATCGTCGACATCGATTACTGTGGGCCTTTTGGAAGAGATGCATCCGAGGCAGTGTGCCTTGAAATGGTGTTGGTTGTGCTTTTCCCCAGTCCAGAAGAAATCCCAAAGTGGGCCCTTGTGCGGAGGCATCGAGAAGGCGAAAGTCTGAGAGGGCGGAAATTTTGCTGATGAGATTATGTAATTGGATCATTAAGCCTTAATTAAGTGTTAGGACCCTCCATCGCTGATGTTAAGCCCTTATCTTAAGGGCCAATTAACCCTTAATTTAAATTAAGGGTTAACCCTTAAGGAGAACACTGATAAGGAGATCCCGGATCGGGGTTAACTCAAAAGGGAAGATCATTCACACGAAAATCAAGGCTTATGTGGCTTATGCCTAATCCGGCATAAGCCAGCAACGGCCTCGGCTAATGAGCCAAAAGAAGTTCCTCATTGAAATGTATTGATTTTATGGGCTATATGGAAAGGGAATATTTTTGGGAGCATATCGATCACCAAAGGCTAACCCGCTACTTGCCTGTGGTGGCCACAAAACACGCTTTCGACTTTCGCGACCCAATTGTGAGGTGTGACAAGTCGCGTAAAAAGTGTGACATTTTGTATCGCGATCGTTAATTTGCAGCCCACCAGATCTGCAAGTCATCCAGAATTTGTGGGAGTCATTTCTGCAACATTAGGTAGGTCAAAAAGGTAAGTCAGAAATTTTCAGCGATGCATACCGCATTTCGAAAAACACAGTGTTTTGATGACTAATCACAGCCAAATACGTTGATCTCTCATATTTACCCTAGAAGCTCCAGTATAGCACTTATGAACATCATGGCTGCGCGCGCGGCATCGTGAACAATCATTCATACATCCCACCACCCACTGTCGTTCTTCCTCTTGCCGTTCAAGCGGCATTTACGACCATAACGACTTCACGACTCTCACGATATTTTCACATCTCATTTGGGTTCGTCGAGGTACCTGTACCTAAGCATTACTTGCGTAGACGAATATCACATTGTTAAATTGTTAAACATCAAATAATGTGACTTGATTTCTGATCCCTGTGCTCCGTAAATTTAGGAGTTCAAATAGAGTGGAGATATTGGCCCATGTCCCATGTCTGTGGGTACGGCCATAATTCAAATTATTCAAGTTGAGAAAAGAGAGAGAAAAAGAGGGAAAAAGAGAGAGACTCCAATACCCTATCTGCACCCCTCCGCGGCGTAATTTTGAGCACAAAAACAGCGGAGCGCTAAACGGCAAACGCGCCGACCTTGAATCCCAAGCCTGCCGATTGATTGGCAGATCCCTAGTCTATCCGGAGCCATCTCCCCCTATAGACTAGGGTCAGCGAATCAAATTCAAGATAAAAATACGTTCTGACACTGGGACGCCCCGTGATTGATGCGGAAGCTTTGTCCGTGTTTGGTTGGCGGGCTCGGTTCCAACCTTCCACACTCTATTCCCTCTTCCCACAACATCTATTGCTCAAACTGAAGAGACAAGTTGGATTGTAATATGACCCAGAGTCCATTTATTCGAGCACATTTTTTGTTTTTTCGAAATTATTTAATCTGACATTGTTTTCAACCGAAGTTCACCATGTTTCATCAGCGTTCGGAGCAGAATAAAAAAAGTGGCTGGATAATCATCTAACCGGACTATCTATCTTTGATTTTCGTCGAGGAACCGAAAGGATTGCTTCAGATTTGAACAAGAAATAGGGTTTGTGGCTCCCGAGGTGAAATAAGTGTTCACAGCAGGGAATCCAGGTTTAAGCTTTGTTTTTTGCACTTCAATAGGCTGAAGCATTATGCTATCGGAGATCAAGGCAATCTTTGCGCCGGAATGTATCCCCAACCAAGTTTGTTAATGGGATTGGTTGATTTTGGGCTCACAAAGCCTATTACTTTTCTGCCATGGACATTTAGAGAAAGTGTGAGTTGGCAAATCACTCTCAAATGCGATGAAGAACGTGATTATCCGGCCAGTTTTTTTAAAATTCCATGAAAAAAGTGAGCTGAACCCAATTCTTTGTGCTTTTATACCGTTCCATGGCAGTTCAGAAGAGATTGGAGAAATATGGCAGGATAATCATATATAAGGATGCATTTAATGCAAGTTTTGAAGTTACACCCAAGGATTTGGTGCAGAAATGAGAAAGTAGCTAAATGCCGCGCAAAAAGCACATGACAAGACACGTGTGCTCGGGTGTCATCGCGCCGGACCACGGGCCGGATCGGATCAATCCTTAGTCTATATACGGACTAAGGCAACCACAGGCACCGGCTATGAGCCTAAAAAAGACGGACGTGCTGGGATTCGAACGTCGTACATTTTGGATTACCAAAGAACACGGTCTGCACGTGACATTCAAAAATTTGGCGGGACTCTCTATGACATTAGGGCGCTTCTGGACCCACTACTAAAGATAGTGGGCATAACTCGGGGTAGCCCGCTTTGCGGGGAGCCCACTATCTTCCAATCGCAATGCAACCTGCAACGGAAGTTATGAAACTCAAATTGTGGTCAAATTGATATTGTGTTCGCCGCTCAAACAAATGTCTTGTACCCTCTCTCGATCGCGAGAGCTCTAGGAACCAGACCCACAGCTTCGGAATTGCCTCATTCATGACTTCCAATCAACTTTCAGATGATTACTTACAGTCAGAACCGTATGTCGGGCAACAGTTGGGCAACAGTCAGTCTCCGCTTGTGCCGAGGCTGCCGATTCGGAAATTGAAATAAATAAAACCAGTGATTTACACAGTTCCAGCTTGCCGCCCTGAGAGCTCTAGAAGTTCCCGGCGTGATGTTAAATATACCTTGCTCTCAAAATCCAACCAGCGCCACGTTATATTCTTCGATCATTAGGTCGATTTGCGTCCTGAGTTTCTGCGATTCAATCGTCAGATATAATTGGGAAAAGCGGAAACAATGCCCACTCGATCTCCTACAAGCTATGAACGGTGAACATGTACCCATGCTCCCATAATTCGACCAGACTGACCTTCAAGCTTCGGGTCCGCATGATGTGTTCGTGATGGACAGACCATGTCCGTTGCTTGAGATTGATTTAACTTCCTCATTGCAGATGTACGCTGATATATAGGCGAGCACGACACAAAGATCAATGCTGCAGGACATCGCAACTGAGACGGAACTTCGCTAAACTCACTAGAACTCAAATGGAGTACTCGCGTTCTAAGGCCATCGCAAGCAAAGTGAATCTGAAACCGCAATCACCGGTTCCATGACGTATTCGACTTTTTTTCTCTGTATGTTTCCAGTATACCAATTAGAAGGCTGGCTACTTTTCGAGAGGAATTTGAGAAGGTTTCTCAGAGTCTACTGCCCAGAGATACACCATATTATGAGGATGATGGCGACGAGGATACTCTCACACAACCTATACCAGGTTCAGTGGGGGGAATGGGAAGGTGAAAACATAGACATTTTTCGCTGCTGTGTTCTGTTTATGTTCTAATTATGTTGTCAGTCCGCAGTCAACTTCTGAGGCTCCGATGCGATCCTCCCGAAGCCGCAAGACAGTTGCAGTTCCTCTGCCTCCTGCTACAGTAACCAAGGCCACTCGGCCACCCCAGAAGAAACAAAGAACGTATGTTTCCCGTGTGTGTCATTTCTTGGTGCTTCATGTCGCTCAATAATATCCTTAGTTATACATATGTCAATGATGAGGGAACTGGACTCTGATGGTGAACCGATTTAACAGTGTAGCGTAGATAGAAGGATATCTTCATTCAGTTATCCAGGACTACTCTGTAAAACTCGTGACTGCACCACATGGTCAGATTTATGCAAGGTTGAGCTGAATTAAGCAGATAACTCCTCCTTCGTCGACTCTCCAGCTGCAGTGGTACAGCGTGGGAAAAGCCGAGAGGGTGGTGGTAGCGGATCAAAGAGTCCCCCCGAAATCCAGGTTCCCCTGGGTAGCCAAACCTAAAGGTTCAGCAATCATCAATTAATTATCAAAAAATAGGACAGTGTTGAACTGTTTTCAGGAGTTTAACAAGTGAACCAGTGTTGAACCATTTCAAGAGAGACAGGGTTGAACCGCTGAACAGAACTTTCAGCTGTTCAGGTCTTACACCAGTGTTGAACTGATGTTCAACAGCCGTTTGAACATGTGCATTGGAAGTGGAAGCGCCGTCTGATTCATCCTCGCTGAGCACGACCCAGCCCCTGGCAATCTAATTAGAGATGCAGAATACGAGATACGGGTCTGGAAAGCCCTACTTGTACTTTGGTTTGGGCCCATTTTTACCGCTTACGCTGTTTCGCTTGGAGTTGGACGTTGATGCACCTACTGATATATGTTTTGCACCCCTACGGCGGAGATCCCGGTGAGGCAGGGATCAGTGCAATGGCGTTGAAACGAAAGGGTTCGGAACCGTTCAGGAACTCCCCCAGAATCAAAGTTTGGAGGCTGGTTAATGACTCGGGATTTTGAAAAGGAGTCAGAAGAGTGAATCTCTCGGTGTTGTAAAACTGTGAGGGATCCGCTCCGATCATTGTCCACGGAACGGGAAGAGATTCAGATCCCGAAGGATTTCTGTGGACTGGATTTTCGGTCAATAATTCCCCCGGTGTCAAAGCCATTCACAACATACTCCAACATTTTTCAAAATATTCTCGGAGAAGTTGGCGGAGGTTTGGCAATGGAATTGGATTTGTTTCGAGGTCAAGTGAAGGGAAAATAACAGTCCCGTCGTCATTTACCGTGATAGGGACGGAGTCATGAATGTGCGCGTTGTGAATGTGCGGGCCTATGAGACAGTCTCAGTACAATATTGGCATGTCACAGATGACTCCACCCACATGGAATTACACTTTCGGCAAATATCGACCAAGGAACACCATAGGTTTGCTGCAACTCGTCACCTCCAAAGTTTCCCTGGTTGTGCTTCGAATGGCCATGAATCCTATAAATTGATTTACGTCTGGTCAGTTGTAATACATCTGGCGAGAGCGAAATACTTGTGTGCCAGCCAGAAGGTCACCGGTCTCAGGATCCCGGAAGCCATAGAAGAGCATCATCTCTGCATCGCCCACGATACCACCTTGACATAGGCCGCTTAAAGCCTGGTGAATATTTGTTCTGAACTCTTCCTGGTTTCTGTGAATTGTCAGCAGTGGATCAGTGATCAAGGTTCAAACGTACAAGGCTACATCCCCAAGCTCTTCCTCCGCTTTTTCCTCCCAATCCAACTTGTCGTCCTTGCTCAGAGCATCCCACATTTTTTTCAAGGCGGTTTGATATGCACCGGCCTCGGTGGTGCCCGTATCGGCAACTTGCTGCTTTGCAGCTGCAAGTATCGCTGGGTGCATCTCTCGCGCAAATAACTAACGTCCACTGAGAGTCGAGCTGAATTTGAGCAATGGATTCGCCTTGATGATCTCTGAGGTGGAAAGGATTTCAGGATGGGCTTTCTTGTATATGTGATGCAGGTAGTTGGTATATTTGCGAACGATCATCTGTGTTGCATTGGGTGAAGAGGAACTTGTTGAGGTTGAGTGTTCGGAATGCGCACCTTAAACCATTTGGACCGAGAGTTCTTGGACAGATCCAACTCTTCAAATTCTGCTGAAGCAAGAGGGGTGTTTGCTGTGTCCTGCTTCCATCGAGTGAGTTCGATTCCTCGTACCCCAGCGTCCAACTTTGCAATGTAGTCCGGAAGGTAGGAATTAAGGTGTTCCACCTGAGCTGCTGTGAATTGACCTTTGCCCATCGCGGAAAGTAAGTGAGTGCAAAGTCCGAAGAGTCAGGAGAAGATTAAGTGCGAACTTGTGGGAAAACCCTTTTGCAGACACCAACCATGTTACCTTTGCTGACCCCACGGTGAAGCGCGTGCAGTATACGAATACCAGTGACTTGGGAGTGGCCAGGAGTACATCAGTGCTTGGGAGGTGTATGACGGTACCTCAAACTCAAGGTCCATCTGTCTATACCATCCCGGAACAAGAGATTCCTCCTTCTCCTACCGAAGAGAAAACCCGGACCCAGGTGTGTTCGGGTGGGCAAATTTGGGTCGGATATTTATATTCCTGGTTCAGAATGCACAGCTCCTTGATGATTTTGCAAAACATTTCGAGGAACTAGGTCACCTTTTGCTTGAATGTGAGGCCGACGAAATGGTGGGCTGCCCATGCCCCTGTGGACGAAAAGGCATGGTTGCAAGCACCCAGTGCTACGACTGTACGGGCTATAAACTATCATGCCGAGTATGTTTTGTTGAAGCGCACCTCCGAAATCCGTTTCATTGGGCTGAGGTTTGGGACACAGTGCAGGGATTCTTCATTCAGCATGATATCTCAAAACTCGACCATGTCATACACTTCGGCCACAATGGCGATCCCTGCCCTAATCCTAATGGAGAACACCTGTTCACTGTGGTTGATGATAATGGTATCCACTCGACTCGTCTGGCATTCTGTGGATGCCGCGAGCTCCCCCCAAATACAATCAAGCAACTCATGCAGGCACGACTTTTCCCGGCATCCACCCGTGAACCGCAAACAGCATTCACAGTCAATATGCTTAAATGTTTTCAACTTCACAACCTGGAGTCGAAAAAGGCGGCCTACGATTATCTCGGTGCCATCCGCCGCCTCACAGATAATTCATTCACCGCGGATGTTCCGGTCAGTGTCCTAAACTCTATCGATCCCAGTATGATCTGACTTCTGACAGAGTCCCTATGCTGCTTTTCTGCGAGTGGTTCGCGTGTTTAATTATTTGACACTCAAAAAGCGGACTGGACAGCTGCATGGCATAGATGCTTTTTTACCTCATCGTCCGAGCGGTAACCTGATCGTGTGGTGCCCTGCATGCCCGGAACCTCGTACCAAAGCTAGAGGTGGCTCCGGCGTCCTCTCCGGAATGGGATAGCCTAAACCTCGAGTATCCGCCGGGAGTGACGGACCAAATCTACACAACCGCTCCGCCTCCCTCTCCGGAATGGGATGGTCTACAGCTCGAGTATCCACCGGAAGTCTCTCATCCTAGAGATCAGATTGAGAAAACGAGATTAACTCCTGCTCCGCCTCCTGCCCCCGGACACACCGGCAACGCGGGCGACGCGGCTGTAGGTTCGAGCACCCATTCACAGCCGGTCCCACTGCATCATAATATCGAGGAGGTTCAGGCTTTTCCCACCCCCCTTCCATCCATCGGTTAGACTCCGGAGAACGACTGGACCGAGGCGGAAACCGCCGTCTTTGGTAGAGCAGATCCTGCAGACGACGAGTGGACGGATGAAGAGAGCAACCAGACCGGCGTAGGTTCCCGTTCAAAGCACAGGAGTGGTAATCGTATGAAACAGCATTCCCGAGGTACAGTGGCGTCCCTCTCTTCAGATTGGGCCATTCAATAACTGTGACATGTTAGCGCGACGCTGTGCATCATTGCCATTGACCGTGGCGGCAGGGGACCATACATTCCAGGTTAGTGTCAACTTACAAATATCGTAAATGACGGCCTGACCCTCATTTTATTTTAGCTCCTCAAGTACATGGGGGACTTGAAGGGGGAACAGATCTTCATCGCTGCATATACTCTGCTTAACGAGTTCGAAGAGGTCCGAGCGCACTCCTTAACTCAAACCAAGTCGTTGGCATTTGTTAAAGAATTGTTCGAGAGAATTCAGGAAGGGTTAAAGAATGCGAACCATCCGCCAACCGAGATATTTTACACAGATTCACCACAACGTGAGCAGTTCATTCTTCCGTGGTGAAAAGTCTGATGTTTTTCAGTGGAGCGGTCCTTTCACGAGTCTATCAACAGCTCGTTGATCAAGGACGTTGAGCCGATTACCGAGTGGACAGACCTTCCCACCTTTGAACCAAGTTCTGGAATCCCAACCACCATCGTCTCTGATTCAATGGAGATTGAGGACGAAGCAAATGATATTCTCGTGGATATTGTTACTCCAACCACACCGCTTTCTTTGGTCGCGCTTGCAATCAAGACACAACAACGCAAAGACGGGCCGCCTCGTCTGGAGATTATCCAACTCCGGACGCAGGATAAGATTGTCGTCTTCGAGGTATAGATTTACATACATACTCTATTCAAGTACATTGATTGATTCGATATGTAGGTTGCAGCTCTGACTTCGCGGAGCGAGATTCTTCCTTCTTTGCGGGCAATTCTCACCAACCCCACAATTATCAAGATCGGACATTCGATACGCGAGAACCTCCAGATAATTTCGGATGCATTCTCACTCCCCGAAATCGCGACACTCGCAAAGGCAAAAAATGCGCCCATACTCGACTTGGGAAAATATGCCAAATTGAAAGCGGTGGTCGATGATCCATCAGTTTCACTTTCTGCACTTTCGGGTCTAGTTCTTCGAAAGTCCTTTTCATTTCCCTACCATCTTTCATATCCTTGGTCCTTAACGCCCGCGGAGCAAAATACCTTGCTGTTTCGGGAGATCGACTGCCAGTGGCAAATTTATCTTGCGCTCAGTCATCTTGATTCTCTCGGGTTACCGTTACAGCCCACCCAATCGGTGACTCACGGGCAGCATGTAACACTCATCCAGGCTTGCAAGCCGGTGGCGGAAGGCTCAATTGTTGGTCACCATCCGGGCTACCTCGACGCGATTATGGATGAGCACGGACTCACAAAGCGAATTAATGTGAGCGCGTCACGTTCTCTCATTGAGATTTCGAAGGTTGGTTCTCTTCAACTCCTTGTGTTGATATTTCTTACGGCGTCCCGTAGGTTCTAGTTCCAGGCTCACTTCACAAATTGCACAATCAAACACTCGAATGGATCTTTGCGCATGGCGGACAAGCGGTTGTAAGCACCTCACAGCTTATTTCTCGCGGCGAAACCGCTCCAGTGCCGGCTCGCATTGTTTCCCGTGTATTTTCTGTGCCCGCTCCGCCCGACAACTCCCAACATATCCCAGAGTTTACCCCTTCAATTTCTCCTTCCATCGAGTTCGAAAATTTGACCGAGAAGGACATGGAGGATACATTCGCATGCGAGGATTCAGACCAAGATGACGATGATTTTGACTTTGACTTTGATGAAGACACCGAGTTCGAGGGCAATCCGGTATTTAACACTGCTTCCAGGTGTTACATTTTTAACAGTTTAACCAGGACAACGAGATGCCTGGAATTGATAGCAGCTTTTTCAACAATACATTCTTTGATGACAGCGTCAACGAGGTGCGCAACATGGTGTTATTTTCGATCCAGATTCATTATATATTATAGGATACTTCCGTGGCTGCACTGATGGAAGGCATCGAGCGTACCTTTACCCTCATGCAGCAGTCGGAGAAGCTTCCCAGTCGTGTTCTCGATGACGCGTTCCATTACATGGACCGACTGCTCCGCCTCTTGTCAAAAAAACATTCGGCATTCAAAGCATTTGCCCACGACTTCAGCGAGGCCATCTTTGTCCGGGATCATTCGGACGAATGTGCTGTCCGAGCTGTCATCGAGAAGAACGGAGGTGACTGGGAGTATTACAAGCGCGCAAAGTCTTCGACTCTTAACCGCCGTATCCGCCGCTATATTCCGGAACGCACCGTGCTATTGGGCCGACTCGATAAATTGTTCAACGCATACCAGGACATCCAGTGCTCAACGAAGAAAAGCAACGGCCCCTTCTTCTCAGATGAAGCCAAAGAAATGGTCCAACATCTCCTTCAAACCGCGCGAGAGGGGTACCTCTCGGATCCTCCTGGTATCCCCCTTTACTATCTAATGGGAAAGGACCGTGATGGGCTCAACGTCTACCGCACCCGTGCGAGGAACGAACTCGCTCGAGGGTGGATTCCATATGGTCGTTCGTCGCATTTTTGGCTCCCTGCGAGCTTCTCCAGAATTGGCAGAGTGCATTTTAATTAACTGGATTTTGCGTCGAAACATGAGGGTATTCTGTTCATTTTTTTCGATCCTGTTCAGTCTTCTGACACTTGCCAGGTCGGGTTTCATAACCGCACGGGCAAAAAGTATCGCGGCCATTATGCACTTTGGATCAGGGACGAGATCGTCGAACTTGCTATTGAAGTCGGCTGCAAGCCCTCCTTCCCTCTTCCCCGTGTGCTCCCGACTCGGATCGCCACTTCCGAAACCATTGGCATCCTCCCTATCGCCAAATCACTTGCTGAAAATCTCAAAATCACTACACTTCCTCGCCCACACATCACTGGTCTACCTCACCATCGTGATACACCAGTGCATGTCATGACGCGCCTCTGTACCAAGTCCATAAACCGGTACCGCTACCTCCAACTTCGTCAGCGGACTCTTGCGGCGGTGGTTCCAGTGCATACGCACCAGGAATACATCACTTTCAAGGCACATATTAACCACGCAAAATTCAGAAAGGGTGCCAAGGTTTATCCACCCCACGAGCACTGGAAGAACATCGACTTCCTCAAGCTTGCACAATTTTGGAACGAACTCGTGGACGCCCAATCACGCTCAGTAACCGACTCCAACCTCCGAATTTACTACAAACTACCTCAACAACTTGAAGCGCACCATAACAAGACCATTCTCTGGAAATCGGAACGTTCCACACTGTCCACCGGTATCAATTTCACTGCGCGGAAGCCGCTTCTCGACATTCTCAATTCGGACGATAATTATACTAATGCTCTACCTGCGATTCCGTTACCCGAAGCTGTTCCCGACGGCGAAGTGGACCTCTCTATTGCAGGTTTGACTCGTCTTCTTTTCTTCCAAAATCTGCGCTGATTTTATCTGTCGCAGGCGACAATGTTCCAACTTCTTTCAATCCGATGGCCGAGGAAGAAGATGGAGAAGATGTTGGTGACTCCCAGATCCCTGAATTGGAATCTGGCGAGTCGTCCATGCAGAGCGATGAGGTAAACGAGACTGCGGAGTCAATGTTGCCCTCTGTGCAATTTACTCCACAGCCGGCCCCACAGCCTGCGCAGTTGGCTGCACCTCAATTCATCCGGCCTGTCGTCGTGCAACAGACATTGCTGCCTGGTGCCTCCACACCTACACCAGGTCCTGCAACTCAGAAGGCAAAAGTAACGAGACGCTGTGCCCTGTGTGTGGAGGCTGTTTGTCCGAAGCGGCACAACTGTCGGGGTTCGGGCGGCAAAAAGTGGTGTATATGCGGGCATCCCCCTTTGAAGAAGAACCGGGCACGCGAGAGGGAGGAACGCACTTTGCAACGGGAGAATGCAGCGCAGACCCGCGGAAGCTGATCGTGTTCACGCTAGTAGTTTCAGAGCAATTTATTTACTTCATATTGTACCTGGTTTTGAAGCTCAGACGGCGAACTAAGCGGGCGGGAGCGAGTGCGATAGAAAAGCGGTGCCTTCCATACAAGTACAGAAATAGAGAGCACCAGAGAGCGCAGAAATCGAGAAGCGACGAGACAGCGCTTGTTGCGGCAACAGCGGGCTGAAACAGGCGCCCGCTGACAACACAAACATCTTGAATTTGATTGGCTGAGACTTAGGCCATCCGGGCCGGTGGCACTTAGTACTTGAATTCTCGGAACAATCCACGCGGAGCCGAGATTCAAGTTAATTCAAGTTTTGTGATTTGTCTAGGGCAGACTACGGGACGGTTGGGACTCCGATTTCGCGGTCAGGTGAGCTCTTTGATTTTCTGATACTCCCTCCCTTTTTCTCTCATTTTTCGCTTTTTTTGCAACTTGAAAAACTTGAATTTCACGTTCTCTCCCCAGACATAGTACATAAGCCAGAACACATACGGAAACTCACCCAGGTTCGGAGCACGCTCGAAGGATATGGCAGCACCATCGAGGAATCGGAATTTGCGATTACCATCCTCACCTCGCTTCCGGAATCGTGGGATAATTGGGTTGGCGGCATTGACCTCACTACCGTCATTGAATCGGAGGATATCATCGCACGGATCCTCCAACAAGCCGGACGCCCCCACGCCAAGCCTGATGCTGACGACACGGCTTTACCAGCCTTTGGCAGCAAAGGCAGGGGCGGAAAATTCCATCAATCAAGCCCTCGCAACGACGGTTGTTTCCACTGCGGACGTCCTGGTCACCATTCGCACGAGTGCCGTGACAAGAAGAGTGGAAAAACCTACACCGAGGATGAGAAGCGCCGAAATTACGAGCGCACCTCACGTAACAAGAAGCAGAGTGGCGGTGGATCTTCGAAGGCTAATGTAGCCGAAGAACAGGCCGACTCGGACATCGTGTTCGTCGCCGGAGAACGTCGCGCCCTTACGAAGGATTCCTGGCTTCTAGATAGCGCCGCCAGTGTCCACATTACCAACAATAAATCGATTTTCCACACTTACACTGTGTTGAACAACCACAGCATTGTCGGCATTGGATCTAAACCAGCAGAGGGCCAAGGCACAGTGAAACTTCAATTCAAATTGGATTCACGGCTCACGACAGTGACGCTACAACGTGTGCTGTATTTGCCATCGTCTCCATACAACCTCATCTCGCTCGGGAAATTCCATCGCGCCGGTCACAAACTAGTTTTCCCCATCAATTCTGACAATTCACTCGATGTCGAGATTGTATCCAAAGGGGGAGTCAGACTCGCACACTGCAGAAATATTGGCGACGTCTACGCTGTCGGAAATGTCAAACCACTCGCACCTGGACAGCCCGCAGTGGCTGGAACCTCACTCGCATTTGCCGCGACGCCGGAAGGCACACTTGATGCGTGGCACCGCATTTTCGGTCACCTTAGCGCGCCAGCTGTTAAACAATTGGTCGATAAGCACATGGTTACCGGGATGAAAATCTCACCTGGCTCACACGATGTCGAGCAATGCACCATTTGCACCCAAGCTAAACAGCACGTCGAATCATTTCCTAAAGAAGCTCAGCGCGAATTCAACGAAATCGGGGAAATGACCTTCACGGATGTTTGGGGACCAGCGCGCACCCGTGGGATACGTGGCGAGCGCTTCTACATCTCGTTCACGGACGGCGCGAAGCGCCACCGAAAGGTTGCTATGATGAAGAAAAAGTCAGAAGCGGACACAGAAGTCACGAACTACATTGAGTTCGTACTCACGCAATTCGGGAAGAGCTGCAAAGCCTTCAGATTCGATCGCGGTGGCGAATATATCTCGAAGGAGCTACGCACAAAATTAGAGGCGAAGGGAATAAAGGTCGAAATGACAGCACCATACTCACCACAACAGAACGGTGTATCGGAGCGCCTCAATCGCACCATCCTAGAACGTGCACGCGCCATGCTTGTCGCGCACAACCTTCCCCATTTCCTATGGCCAGAAGCGGTCAGTTACGCAACATACATCATTAACCGCTCGCCTACAAATTCACTTACCGGAAATATCACGCCGTACGAGGCATTCTGGGGCATTAAACCAGATGTTTCCACGCTACAGGAATTCGGCACAGAGTGCTGGGTCCTGAATCAGGGACAGCTGCAGTCCAAACTCGCACCCAAATCAAAGCCGTACCGATTTGTTGGCATCTCGGAGGACTCACGCGCATGGCGGTATCATGCCCCGAAAACGCGCAAAGTCTTGGCGTCCCGTAATATCGTCTTTCAGACGGCCGACGGCGACTACACAACACAACCAGCAGTCCCAACTGACCCGATTCAGCTCGAGGGGGAGCAGGATGCACCGAGCGAGCCGACATCAAGTCAGAACCCAGATCCGCCACAGAGTGAGCGCACAGAATATGCAACCGAGGAACCAGTTATCCCCACGGCACCAGAGACGCCAAAACCAGCGCAGAAATCTCGCAATATTTTGCAGATGCCCCCATGCGCTCCACGAGAAACCAGAGCTGCCGCGCAAGGATCAAAAGTGTACAATGACACTACATATTGGCGCGAGCTTCGTAACCCCAACAACCAGTCCCCGAATAAACCAGATGCCTGGCGTCATCGCGTTCACGCAGAAGACGTCGCTAACATCGCCATCGACACAGAGCCTAGCGGTTATCGGCAGGCTACACAGCATCCACGAGCCGAAGATTGGCACAGAGCAATGGAAGAGGAACTCAAGCAGCTCCAGGACTTGGGTACATTTAGTCTTGCTGAGTTGCCAGAAGGGAGAAAAGCCCTGGGAAACAAATGGGTCTTCAGAAACAAGACAGACGAAGCCGGAGAAATAGCACGACGCAAGGCACGACTTGTTATCATGGGAAACACGGAGATACCAGGAACGGATTATGATCCGGACCAGATCTCATCACCTGTCGTCCGTGCCGAGACCAACCGCCTTCTACTTGCCCTCGCAGCGAAATATAACCTCGAGATGCACACAGTAGACGTCAAAGGTGCCTATTTGAATGGAGAATTAAAGGAGGAAATTTACATGAAGCAGCCGGAGGGATTTTCTGATGGCACTTCACGTGTCTTACGACTTCACAAAACGCTTTACGGCCTCAAACAATCTGGCCGCGTGTGGAACGAGACCCTCGACAGACAGTTCAAAAAATTGGCTTTCAACACTTGCTTTCAGACCGATGTGTCTACGTGCGACGCACAGCGAACGACATAATCATTGTTGCTGTACACGTCGATGACATGTCCATCTACGCGTCAAACCACGCGCTCATCACACGCACCGAGGATGAGCTCGAGCACGCATTTGAAATCACGCGTCTTGGCGACGCGAAGCAGCTCTTAGGCATGGAAATCCACCGTGACCGCGAGCAGGGGGAGATTACCATCACCCAGACTAATTATATCAACAAAATGCTTGCTCAGCACGGCATGGAAAACTGCAATCCCGCAGTGTCACCCATGGACCCCAATATTAAGCTTCAGAAGCTTCCCAATGACGAGTCACACCTGGAAATTAAACAGATTTACCAGTCCATGGTCAGCGGCTTGATGTACGCTGCCATCAGTACACGGCCTGACATCGTGTATGCAGTCCAAACATTATCCCAGTTCAATACAAATCCCGGACCCACGCATCTCACTGCCGTGAAGCGTGTCTATCGCTATCTACGCGGGACAGAAAACCTTGGCATCACCTACGCGTCAACTCCGGACTCGGATATCAAAATGCACGCAAATTATTCCGAGCCCATCCTATTCACCGACGCTGACTGGGCAAATTCCCTTGATGATCGCAAGTCAATATCTGGCTATGTTTCTATGCTCTCAGGGGGAGCCACCACGTGGTCATCGAAGAAACAAGCAACTGTTGCACTTTCTACGATGGAGGCCGAATATGTTGCGCTTTCCCACGCAGCGTGCGAGAATATTTGGTTGCGCTCACTCTTCAGAGAATTCAACCTCCATCCCACTGAACCAACTCCCATCTTCGTTGACAACCGTGGCGCCATTGACTTTACCTTCAACGCCGGCTATCATGCACGTTCCAAGCACATCGACATGCGCCATCATTTTATTCGTGACAGTGTTGCTTCTAACGAAGTATCAGTTCACCACTGCGCATCAGGCGATAATTTAGCAGATATATTCACGAAGCCGCTCTCACGCCTTCAGCACGAAGAACAAGTTCGCAAACTCGGGATGACTCGAGTTTGAGGGGGAGTGTTGAAGTTGAACAAACGCCGAGCCATCACCGAGATCACCGAAGGCATGTTGGCAGCATTACTAAGCCCGACGCTGATGCGCCGAGCGCTCGAACGCCCTCGAATATTCTGCCCAATATTTCTTACTCAGCTCTTGGAGCAGAACCTTCTAGTTACATTTCTGTACAGTATAAATACTTCTAGTTTTGTCGTAGAAGAACATTGAATTATCTTCTTTACCACTTTTAGACTCGTAACCAGTCTCTACGTTGAGCAACAAGACAAAAGAATACAGCCAAAAAAAAATTAAGTCAATTGGAGAAAAACTGAGAGAGAAAAAAAAAAAGCGGCGGTAATGTTGCTCGAACGTAGAGACTGGGAGAACTTAGTCCTGGAAAGGGCCATCAGCGATGGCTGCGCGCGCGGCATCGTGAACAATCATTCATACATCCCACCACCCACTGTCGTTCTTCCTCTTGCCGTTCAAGCGGCATTTACGACCATAACGACTTCACGACTCTTACGATATTTTCACATCTCATTTGGGTTCGTCGAGGTACCTGTACCTAAGCATTACTTGCGTAGACGAATATCACATTGTTAAATTGTTAAATACCACGTGATGAATCAAAATGACTTAGAAAAATTTCGACGATTCTTTTCACCAAACTCCCTCACGCATCTTTTGGCCTCATTCTGAACAGTAGAAAAGATTCTGATAGCCTTCAAGGTGCGTACTATGCAAAAATATACACGGAAATCGCGTCAGACATCGCACAGACATGCAATATTGCAAATTTGCGGCTACACCGATTAGCTCGGCCAAATGCGCCTCTGGACGGTCGCAGCCGCGTTCCTAGCCATCCAAACCCTTTGTACATCGTCCCCCGAGCCTTCTCAAGTCCTTATTCCCGGCCAATCGAATCTCCAGATGCCGACTGATGTCGATGCTGCATCGGATCGTGCTTCTCAGACTCCATCTCCCCCGCCAGTCCAGCAGCCATCCTCTGGCCCGAATCCTACATTTGATGAGTCTCCTCCCAAGCGTGCCGGAGGCCAGCATATGTCCATCAAGGTAAAGCGGCGGAGAATAGCACAAAAAGAGCAGAAGACCTGGACTCCGGCGCAGTCGGCAGCGGAGGAGAGCCGGGTCATGCAGGAACGACTGTTGGTGGCGGCAGCAGAAAAAGAGTCCAGAGAGGTCATAGCAGCTGTGAAGGCCGACCGAGAGCGTACAGCACGAGTCCATGAAGCTCTGCAGTCCCTCAAGAACACCGGCTGCAAATCTACCTACCAATTCTTCGAGGAATTCTTTGGTAGCACAGACTGCGACATCTCGAAGCATGCTTCGCGCCTCCTGCATGATCATGGGACGGACCTCCTGGACCTTCTGCACGCGAAACAACCCGAGTTGGTCGAAAAATGGGCCCTCAAAGTCAGCCTACCAGTGATAGCGGCTGAAGGTACAAAACTGTCGGATTTGCTTCGTCCGGACTCGACGAAGGATTTTTCCTCTCGATTGGAAACATGGTCGCTGGACAAGATGCTGTCTAAAGCAACGATTGCGGCACCGAATCTGTGTGAGCTCTTGATGCTCATGGGGATGACGTCCGACGTTGGGCGAGAGGACAACAAGCTTGTGAGTGCCGACGCGATCCGCAGACATCGCATTCTCACGGGTTAACAGGTGCTCGTGACCGTGCTATGTATGCTCGCGCAGGCCCGGAACGAACGCGCAAACGAGTTCCAAGAGATTATGGGAACCTATTTCCTCGCTTGCAGCACTCCGCGTCGCCAATTCGATGTTCTGGCTCATGCAGGTTTGACGGTGTCGTACAGCAAAGCAATCAACGATCTCAAGTCTCTTTCTGCGGAAGGATTGGCGCGTCTCCGTCGAATGGTGCAGGAGAAAGCGTGCATGATTGTCTGGGACAACTTGAATATTGCATTCAAAGTCGGGGAGCAGCGGCATAACTCCAAGGATACATTTGAGAACGGAACAACGGCAACACTGATCGTGCTTTACGGTGTCCTGCGCGGCGAGCTGGAGCTCGAACTCTTGGAAAGCTCATCAACAACTTAAAACGATGGCCACCTGCTCTTCGGTACGCTCATCCTTTTGTGCAGTGTGCAGTGCCTGATTGATGGTAACAGCGAAGCCTATTTGAACAACTGGCTGGTTAATTTGACCGGGAAGATCAATGGGTTCAAAGAGATTGACCTCCTGCAGGAGCACCAGAATTTTTGGGCCAAGGTTCGTCTCGAGATTGTGCTTCCAGTTATAACCGCTTATAGTCGAAAAGGTCATTTACAACGCAAGAGGATCCAATCGCAGTTGGGATTGGCTGAGCATGATCACTGGTTATTTTCAACCTTCGGGATGTCATGCGCAACGTGCAGACCCAGTTCAAAATTCCCCACCACGGCATCTCTCACACAAGTCCCAATGCAGCCGAGGATATTTCCAAGTTGCAGGGCTGGCTGGAGTCGAACACACTGCAGACGTACGTCAAGGAGCGACCCGGAAAAGACAAGATCCTGCGTGTTCGGGATCTCATGGTCACGGGTGCCGCCTACGCAAATACGCCAGGTGCATTCAAGAATTTTCGGCGGGAGACACGGAAAGTCTCGTACAAGCAAACATTATCAGTGTCAGCCGAAAGCGAGTCGGACGAGGAGGATGAGGCCGTACAGGATGAGACTGAGAGGGAGTTGGATGAGGTTGACCAAGACGATCTGCTGCACGACGATGAGGAGTTCACTAGCATGGCAGATCAGCTTCTGGACATGGCGCAGGAGGTTGTTGGACTTTAATATTTGAATGTAGGACTCGATAATTTTAATTAGCATTAGCACTACGACCCCGTCTTGGTGGCTGCCCGCTTGTAGTAACAGTTGCACGTCGTCCTCGAGTGCCAGTGCCTCGTCCGCGGACAGACGTCCCACGTGTTCGACCACCACGTCCCCCCCGAGCCCTTCCTCTCGCCACTCCTCCACCATCGATAATTCGGTCAAAAAGGTCGCCAGGTGGATCGGGTTCAGGCGCATCGGGACCTACATGCGCATCATGTTCTTGGAAGATACATTGGAGCTCTTGTAGGAGTTCATCTCCGTGGTTCGGCATCAGGAACCATCGCGCGCGCTGTTGTAGATTTTGCAGCGTGTCCACACGCTCTCCACACATCGCAAGCTGCTCAATGGTGGAATCGGGAAGTAGAGCTGATCCGGTCATCGAAAAGCCTGCCTCCTTTGGGTATAATTTGGGCATGAGCACCTCGCGACTCCATTTGCGAAGTCCGGTGCGAATTAGGTCTGAGAGCTCGGTTGGAAACTTACGCTTTCGTCCACCTTTTAATCCAGGGATTTTCTCGACTTCAAACAGGGGAACAGGGAAGCGTTCAGGTTCGCACACATCGCAGCAACGCACGCCTGCGGGCGCAACAGCGATTGGTGGTGCTACACAAAGTTTGGTTACTGGCCGTACACGTGAGGTGTTTCACTCACCTTTCGTGCCGTTCTTGAAGTACTCATCCCAGATAATTCTGCGGCACTGTTTAGTGCATGAGAACCTGCTCAAGAAACTCGCTTCCAGAGCGTCCGCGGCAGACTGTCGAGCTGCCTTTCGCTTCTTCTTTTTCTCGACTGCAGCGACGGCTTCCGGATCAGCATCCTCAGCCTCCGCATTTTGCTCCACCCGGGCACCTCCTTCTCCAACGACGACCGCTTGACCGGCGACAATGTCCACGCCGTCCTCTGGCTCCGGAACGAAATCTTCGCCTTCCTGATTCTGGGGTGCAGCAGCTTCTTCACGGGCGACACGCGCCTCCTCTGCAGCGAACCCATCCTTCAAGACTTTTGCTGGGACAAATAAAATGGCTTCACCGAGCTGTTCAAACACGCGAACGGCGCGACCAGAGCGTTGAGCTAATGCACAGAACGATGGTGGAAGTTTCCACAGAACAACCCGGAAAATATTCTGCATGTCGCAGCCCTGGAATCGAGCTCAGCATTGTTCGAAGATATTCTTGAATACTTACCATTCCGACGGCATCCGTGCAACATAGAATACGAACTTCTCCATTTCGGAGCTTGCGCTCGAGCTCCCGTTTACGTGCCGTGCCTATCTTGGCATGATAAAATGCAATCGCTGACGTGTCGATCCCGACGTCGTGGGCCCACGATTGTAATTGATCGCATGCGTCTTCAGTCTCGATTCGGGTGTTGAAATAGACGAGGGAAATTGGAATGTCCGCGGGAACAGTTGCGTCCTCACGAATGAGGAAGCGAAGGTCAGCCTTGGTATCATCCGGATGCACGATCTTTCTGACGGAAAGAGCAATGTTTGGACGGGCATTGGACATGGATATGATAACGGCGTCTTGGCCAATCTTGAGCTTGGCGCAGACGTCGTCGAGAACATGTGTGGGTAGTGTTGCAGAAGCAATTGCAAAGGTGACACTTGCAGGAACACGTCCGCGAAGCACACCAAGTTCCGCGTACTCGGACCGAAAGCTCCCGCCCCAGAGACTTACGCAGTGGGCCTCGTCAATGAAGACGAGACGTAGATGCTGCTGGAAGCGAGGCTGGGATAGAACCTTCTTGCTGAACTCGAGGGACCCCGCGATTTCCGGGGAAACAAAAATTCGCTGTGCTACCCCTCCGCGGCTCTCTGGACACACATTAACGAATGAATTGCGAGGACGACGGGAACGTACGTTGTATAGAGCATCCTTACCCTCAGACGAAAGCGTCTCCTTGCATATAGCAATGGACGACAGTGGGGAAGCGGCTGCCTAAGTCATTAAAGCATTTTAGCACAAGCTGTACTCGACCGGACAATTACAACTTACCTGCTCGAGAATCAGCACGCTTAGAGGGCTGACAACGAGGACAATGTCTTCCTGGTTGTGTAGGACAGGCAGGTCAAAGCACAGCGACTTGCCGCTGCCTGTACCGATGTCCAAGACCACGTCGCAGCCTTGCATGACGTTGGAGAAGAACTGCTTCTGGAACTCATGCGGAGTCTTGCCCAGCCGGAACCTGGAACTTGCGACCATTGCAGCGATATCTACCTCCTCTGGCTTGTATATCTTGACCTTCGAAGGCAGCGGTTTGGGCACCGCAGGCTTGGATGCGGCGACCATCGTGTGGACCTAGAGCCACCAGTGACGTGTCTTTACGTGGTTTTAACGTCTATAGCTTGTGGTCAGGGCTTTTAAAAGGATTTGTACGCTTCAAAATGTTGCCAGAGAGTGCGAGAGCGAAGATGGAGAAGTTGAGTGGGCGAAAAGACGAAATCTTTCTAAGTCATTTTGATTCATCACGTGGTATTTCTGATGGCAGGACTAAGTTCTCCCAGTCTCTACGTTCGAGCAACATTACCGCCGCTTTTTTTTTTTCTCTCTCAGTTTTTCTCCAATTGACTTAATTTTTTTTTGGCTGTATTCTTTTGTCTTGTTGCTCAACGTAGAGACTGGTTACGAGTCTATACCACTTTCAACAAAAATACCATTTATAAACTGTTTTAAACGGTTTATAAACGGTTCCCAACCGTTTCCGTTTAGTTTACGGGTTTCCGTAAAGAAAACTAAATGGTTGGAGCCTTAGTGTCGGTTCGCGATGTCAGTAAAGCAGTGCGTATTTTCCCCCCTGCTTTTCAAGTTGTTCAATGCCTGCCAGGTTCGCGGATTCAAAAGAGCAGCGACCCCACGTGAGTATCTGATTTCCTTTCACATGTGTATTCTAACTGGACCACATTACAGCATCCAGAGAAAGAAGAATATGCGACCCAAGCCAGTGCGGGAGATTACAGGAGCTGAACGCGAGGCACTCTTGTTTAAAAATATTGTCACGTTGTCCTTGGGTGTTTCAATTGGTCCTTTGGAATACTGCGGCATCGGCCATACTGTATACATCGGCAGGGCACCTGTGTAGGTTTCCTTTTTTCTATCTTTCAGCGTTATCTAATCAGTTTCAGTGTCGCTGTATGCAAGGGTGACCCAGCGATCCCCGAATTTAACGAGAAGCGTGCATTGCGTGGCTTGGATCGTATCGCTTCCCATCTGGACTCCAGTGGTAAGAGCAAGCGAGCACACTCTCAGAAGGAGAACAACCAGGTCGGAAAGAAGATCTCGGCGTTCAACATGGGTTATCACCGCGTGGGAGCGAGTATGGAGGCGACTGTCGAGGATGAAGATCAGCCCCCCAAACCAAAAAAACGAAGGCTGAATGCTGATCGACGGCTTGCACTAGGTCCAGTTAATTGATTTTTGTATATCTATGTTGAGTACCAAACAGCGGCTTTTTGGTTGCAAACATGGTCCGGGGATCCCTGGGTAAGGATGTAGGAGTCCAGATTCAAGGAGATACCCTATGTACGGTGCTCAAGTTGGCTCGAAGTTGACCTTGGAGTCATGTGTTGAGGTGATCCGATAAGGGCCAACCTGCCCCTTCGATCTCTTGCCTTTGTCTCGCCCTTGAACTCTGTACTTGTTAAAAAAATCATTAATCTCCACTACTAACTGCTGCTGCAATAATATTTGCTTCCCGGTCTCTCTCTGTCTGGACCCTGCTCACGATACTGGCATTTTCTGCAAGCAGGTCCTTGTACCCGGCTGCTGCAATCAGAGCTTGCACTTGTTCTGCTCTCCTCTGGTACATTGCGGCTTTCTGCCTCGCATATGCCTGATGTCCAGCCAGAGGATTGGTGGAAGCTAATGCACCCCATGCATCTACCATCCGTCGGAAGCTTCGGTTAGTCCTCAGCAGCTCAGCAAGTTTTTGTTCTGCCTGCTCCTGCCACCGCTGCATCTCGGCCTCAGCGCGGAACCATTGAACTCGGTCACCTATGACTGTTTCATGACGGACGTTTCTACCTATACCAGAGCAACACGTACAACATTTGTCCCCATTACTCAGTGTGGGGGAGTGATTTGGATCTTCAATACAGTGTCTGCTTGGTATAATGAAAAATTCTGGAGTCCTCCCTGTGTCCTCAAGCTCTCCGCTCATAGTACTACTACTCTGTTGCACACCGCGCAGCCTAAATGCTGGTCAAGCTTTCTCTAGTTATAATCATGGCCTCCTTTTTGTATAGACACTATTCTGGAAGTAAGCTGGTGAATTTATATATATTCCAACAGGTGAACAGAAGATGTGCTGGTAAAGATGAAAGATGGAATTGTACAAGACAAAAGATGCTCAAAGATGTCTTTCAAAGACAGAATATCTCCATCAAAAGACAAAGACACCAAAAGATGCCTTTGAAAGACAAAAGATGCCAAAGACAAAAGTGTAGTTTTACTGATGCATCAAGTCCCCCACATTTTCTCCTGCATTTACATATGACCTGCCCGGGTTTTAGAACTTGTGGAACACCGTCTCCAATAGTGGCGGACTCAGAAGTAGCCATTGTCGGAACTGCAGAGACTTCTGCAGGCAGTTTGCTGTCAGTGGACTTAGAGATATCTCTTAATCTTGCGGAGTCGAAACAACGGGGATCTATTTGCATCAATTACACACGAAAGCAGAGCTACTGTAAGACTCGGACCGGGTTTTTGTCACCCATTCAGTGGTCATTTTCCCCATTCACCCACTAAACTTGCACTAAACGGGTGAAAACATGGTTAATCAACATCTGGTTACATTCCCCCGTTTTGAACGGGTGATTTGCTGTAACCCACTTACATACATGGTGTATTTCACCCAGTGTCAAACACCACATGGAAGATGCTGGTTCTCCTATGACTGACATATCCTTTCGTGATGGTAAGACTACATTCAGTGAAGGTCTAAAACCATATAACTCACTTCATTCAGCCTGCGCCGCTGTCGCACCTACTCGTTCTGCCAAGGTGGCATGGATTGCACAGCTGATTGGTGGGAAGTCTGAGTGTGTGAACGCCTCCGCCGAGGCCAAGGCCAAGGCCAGGGCCCAACGGGAAGCCTAACAAAAAGAAGCGCCCTTGTCCCGCCACACCGGATACAACGGAACCGCAGCCAAAAAAAGCACCAGCCCACCCAAAACTGTCGGCGAGGGTGATGGAGGAGGTGGAAATAGCCATGGAGCAGCTGGTCGACGCAGCTGTTGAAGATGACATTCCGGACGATGGGCGACGAGTTCCGTGCTTAGAAGTCTTGTTTGAGCGCGAATAAAAACTGGCGGTTGGACTGCGTGGGAAATTGATTGAAGGCCTTCGCCTTCCCTTTGACTAAGGGCCTTCACCCTTCCGAAGGCCTTCGGAATTTTCAGGACGAACACTGCCTGGAGGAGCTCGCCAGTAGCGCTCATTTTTGCTGCGTAGACTTCGTCTTCGTCGTCGTCTGATATAGCACTGTGCATGGAGGCGTCCGAGCCAGAAGAATCCGAGGAGCTGGAACTGGAGTCGGAAGAGGTCGAGGAAGTATCGGAAATATCGGAGTCGTCGTCGCTCTCGTTGCGGTGGTCGAGGTCGAGGTCCATGTCATCGTCGTCCAGCTGTCCTTCGGCCATGTACTCGTCCAGGTCTCTTTCCGTCTCGAGCAAGACATTTTGGATCAAGAGCTGACGCTCGGAGAGCGTAGGCATGGTGGTGAAAAGGTGTATTTGTGAGCTGACAAATCGGCAAATAATTCGATGGACTACTTATACGAGATCGGGCAAAGAATCCCCGTTGCATTCCTCTCCTGGTGCGCCTTCCACCGATCTATAACCTTCCCCCTCGTTGTGGCCTCCGAAAAACACGCTATTTGGGCCCCGGGAGTGGACCTGCACATTCGAGGAAATTCTCAGTCAAACTGTCCGTGGGGCCGGAAACACAAGACGCACCATAAATTCCCTCGCTGAGATATCCCCCAATTCGTAGTTCATGATCCGAAGCGTGGAATTTGGTGACGCCCGGATTGTGCACGCTGTTACGGTGGAATATTGGCTCCGACGATGAAAGTATCGGGTTGGCGGCGGAGTTGTGAGCGGGGTCACTGTTCCTAATACGTCTGCAGGGGACTGTGACGCGTCTGGAGAGGGAAGGGTCCAGGGAAATATTCGTCGAAGCCAGTGCATGACGGTAGCAAAAGAAGTGGCCATATCCTATTTTGAGACTCGATCATGATCATACATACTAACGGAAACGACGCGCCTCAACTTGGGAGCTGAGGCAAAAATTCTACTGAGGTGTTTCACAAACAAGGCCCCAACTCGTGCCCCAACTCGTACCTCAACTTCACAAGTTGGGGTCGAGTTGGGGTACGAGTTGGGGCACGAGTTGGGCTCCGAAATCTAATTATGAAACACCCTAATGATATGATCTGATGGCCCAATTTACGGTCCGTATGGGTGCCGTCTACGGCCGTATTCATACGGCTTCCTACGGCAGTACGTACGGCTGAGAGCCGTAACCGTAAAGGAGGGCGCCGACGGCCATACGGGACGGTACGGATCTGCCGTGTAGCCGTATGCCGTATGCCGTATTATACGGCTACGGTGCCGATCCCTATTGCTATGTGGGCATAGGGGAACGGGCGGGCCCGTTCTCAATTGGAAGTGCCGCGCCGGATTCGGAATCGCGACACAGTGTCGACGCGTTTAACTCGACAAATCGCTACCGTCCTTCGACCCTCATAGACGGTCACCCAACGGTTACATACCGGTCGACATGGGACGCCTCAGCTTACTCATCCGTCACACGTGGTATATGCGCGGTGAAGGGGAGGCGCAACTGCACGCGCGGCAGCACTCGTAGCATTGATCCAGCCACTCGCCTCTGCAGCGCACACCTCCACGACACACCGCTCGATGAATCAAACAACTTTTTTGGATGACACCCTGAAACGAGATCTTTTCACAGTCGACACATGTTAATTTCTGAATCAATACTCTCCCTAAGTAACTATTTACCTCACTACTAGGGCTCAAATCGGTTACGAGCGCTCAACGGTCGCAGTTCTTTTACCGAATGCTCATCGACGCAGACCTTTTGACGAGAAGGGCTTTCGGTCGGGATTTCAAAATCATGGTGACGCGGAGGGCAACACAGCTAAATAATCACACTGCACCGAGCAAAGCTATGGCGACCAGGGATGTTGAATTCATCCTGGACATGCTGGCTGTTGAACGATGTGAGTCTTTTCTGCACCTGGTCCGGGGAGGCTTCAATCGTTATTCCAGGGATCAAATCTCTCTTGACCGAGGAGAAGTTCGAATGCGTCGATTTTCTGCTTCGCCATGGAAGCTACCCGGAGGGGTTATTTTTCCTCCGATTATTGGAGGTGGAAGGAGTACTGTCATGGAGAGTAGAAGACGTGGAGTGTTTTAGTTGCCCTCCAACTGGTGTCCGCCCAGATCATGGCTGCTAGACAGACGCTATGTACAACTTGATAGTCCTGTGTTTACCGCGGAGTGTTTTAGTTGCCCTCCAACTGGTGTCCGCCCAGATCATGGCTGCTAGACAGACGCTATGTACAACTTGATAGTCCTGTGTTTACCGCGGGTGCTGGACCGTGTTGCTCCGCTATTATATAATCTTAGCTAATCTTAGAGCTTGTTCGGAGGCACAATCTGACAATACAGAGATATAACAATACTGCAAACGCATAGGGAGAGTCGGAAGATACTAGCTATCCATTTACAGATAACTCCCGAAGGGAGAGGAGGGGACGGGGAGGGGAGAGAGGGAGGAGGGGGAAAGGCCAAGATGGGGAGTAGGGAGGGAGTACCCGGAGTAGGGAGAATGGGAAGAGGGAAGGACAAAGGCGAAGTGGGGGATCGGAGAATGATGGATGCGACGGAGCCTCCATCGCATCCATCATTCTCGAGGGCGTAGGGCGGAGCTCACGTGGGGCGAAAACGCAGACGAAGGCGAGAACATTGTACGGGAGGAAGACGGAGACGGACGCAGCCGCGAGCACATAAAAAAGGTGTTTTTATCGTGCTCTTGCCTTCCACCCGAGAACTGATCCTTCAATTAGCTCATAATGGCCGTGAGACGCGTGGTGTGCTGGCGGAATCTACGTCTAAAACTGTTGGTGCTTCGACATGGTCAATTCTTGGCCTCTTTCTAGCCTCCTACGTGGTTTTCATCTCACCTTTCACTGCATGGCTACTTGTCTTTTCTGGCCACCGTGCCGGCCTCCTCTGCTCTATCTATGTCTACTGGACACCTCTATGTGTTTATTTCGGTGCGTGATCTTTTTCTATGGAATCTATCCAAATCTAATGCTAGAATAAGTGTATTTGAAGTTCCCCCACGTGCTGAATGTCATCAAGTACCAAACGTTCTGCATGCCCTGGAGGTATCGACGCGACCATGTCTCAGTATCAGCCCGGTGAGCTTGCAGTGGAGCACCAGCTCAAAGCACAGTTCCACGTCGACCTCCACTACCTTCATCCTCACGTCGAGGTTGAAGGAGGTTTCTTGGCCATCGACTCCAATGGACTTCCGCATGTGATAACTGCGTCGGTGTCAATTCATCTACACCCCGAACGACCTCTGACGTTTCCTTAGGGAGTGCCAGAACCCGGTACCGCTGGGCACCCCCAAGATAATTACGAAGAAGACCAACACCGATACACTAGGCACGAATGTGGTGCTCGCTACTACTGGTGTGGGTGTCACCGCAACGGCCTCGGCCGCCCTGGGCGCAGAACACACGAAAGAAAACCAGCTCCCGGTGCGTGCTTGTTGAAACTGATGATTATAATGGTCTAAGGTCGGCCTCACTTCCCCAGCCCAATACGCCATACGCCAGTCGTATTTCGAGCACCAGGATAATCGGGACGACGTTCGAGATAATCCCGTTCGCCGAAGTTGCTGGCGCGCAGCCGAACAGTGTCTCTGTTGACTTGCACTGTACAGTAGATCTACCACCTCGGAGTCAACGTGGCGAGGGTTATAGTCTTCCACTCACATTGACTGCCCAGTGGCACCTTCGCAAACGCCAGGAATCGGCGAAGCAGCGATCAGGAAAGAGTCAAATAGGTTTCCTTTACTTGCTTCTTCACGAAGTGCGTATCTTCAGCCATCGAACTTTACCCTGTCGCTGACCGCCTCTTGAGGCAACCGAGGATGTCTGGGGAGGACGACGCTGGACTCGAACCGCATATACGGAGAGCTCCGTGGCATGGGCACGCACGTTTTCGTAGTCCCTAAACTTTCTCCCATATACTTAGCAGTTCGTTCAGGCGCCGATGCAAAGACTTCATATGCCATAGTCACGGGTCTCGGTGGGTACACCATCCACACAACGTGAGTATTCGATCTCTGACATTCGGGTAGATTACCCCACCGTTATCACGCAAGACGGCACTGGATACACTGGCGTCCTCGGTCTCAAGTCACGTCTCATGCCGCGCAATGTCCAGCCGTGGTACAAAACGTTGCTCAGACGACTCACCCCTCGCCGAATGAGATCGGTTCCTCCGCGACGCCTTGAAACCGGAGCCTTTGAACTGTGGGGCCGCGCAGGATGGATGGCTTTGGACGTCGAGAGGTGGATCGAGATCGCCCCCGTTGGTCTGGATTCTGATGGTGCTTTTATGCTCGAGGAGTTGCAGCGCAATCCAAAGTTCTCCCTCCGCCGGCGGCCGAGTGCGTTCTGAACTCACACTCGAGCGACTAGTCCAAATTTCATGTTTCATTCTATACAATTTTGGTGAGCTATACTCCCGGCAAACATGCAGGATTTGTGTAGCACTCCATGCGGTCTAGTTCCCTTGTATGTAATTCAACAGACCACAAAAAAAATATCAGAGGAGCATTGGACAAGTGGAGACTGGAGCCTATAACCCATATCCATTAGGGGGGCTCAAAGTTGGCGAAATAGATGTATCCGCCGGTGTCGGCGCCGAGGATGAATACACTAGTGAGGTAGAGGATGAATAGGGAGGTGTTCATGAAGAGGTCGCGGATATGTAAATGTGTGGATGCGTTGTCTGTGGTAGGGCGTTGGTGTGTGAATGTGATACAGAAGAGCAGTCACTGACGGTGTATACTGTAGTGAAATGCCTTGACGCTGTCAGGGATGTGGGTGAGGGATTTCACTGGAACTTGAGTGCAACCCACTCAGCAGCCCTTTTATATGCTCTACACGGCTTCAAGCTGTGCACGGCCTCGGCTCGGGGATGTGTTAACAGAGCCACTCTCAGTCTCAGACTCAGAGGTGGGGGTGGGGTGAATTGCACCACTGTGGCGCGAGTGGGACGCGATAGGTCGAGATGCGACACTGTCCTTTTCGGAAGCGAGGCCACGTGAAGTCTGGGAAGTCGGACAGCGCTTCTTTCCGCACCACCACCATCATATCCCGCCGCTCCCCGTCCTCGTCCCTCCTCCCCTCGCCTTTTACACCGCACTACGCGCGTCTTTGGGTACCTATTTCGGCCGACTATTCAGGCATGTCCTCTCCTCTTCCCAAAGACTAGTTTTGAACTGTGGAATGGTGTCCCAAGAACCGGAGGTGAGCAAGCACATGTATTGCAACTCAATGTGGTATTGCAATACACACTATGTATAGTCGAGTACACACTAACTTACACGGTATGTGTTAGATTAGGATGGAGCAGGAGGTCCAGACGAAGGCAGATTCACGCCCGAATTTGATTCGATTTATTCAGCTTTTTTCAGGTCTGAACCGTAGTTCGGACAAACTCCTGCCGAAGCACCGCTCAGATCCGAAATTCGGACAAAATTTTCACCAGGGCGAAAATCCGGATCCGACCTCCTAAGCCATAATCATCGGTCTTGCTATCTCCCAGCGCAAAATAGTGGTGCCGCACATGTGACGCATGATGGCTACCGTGACATTGAACAAATAGACTAATAGAGAGCTGGAGAAAGGGAAGGAACCGATTCGATAACAAAATGATGGTCGGAAATCGGCTACCGGTTTATGCAGAAATGATTTATAAATGGGAGTCTTTGTATCTTCGAAATACATAGTACTTTGGCAGGTCCCAGAGTCTTAAATTAAATAGAGATGCCAGCCAGATCAAAAGCCGCACCCCACCCTTTGCTCCGGGTCTGAACTTTGATTGTGCACCGGGGAACCTCGTACTTACATTATTTGCCATCAACAGTTGATTGCCCTTGTTCCTGTCAAGGGCCTCCGACGCTACCTCAAAGCGACCAATGGCACAAGGAACCAGTGCATAAAACGGATAGTAAAAGAGCTCAAGAACCTCTCGACCGCCGAACAGCTCGTAATGGTATGCGTACTTCTGCAGTCACCTTTCACTTACTCAAATGCCAAATGCCAGCTGCTGGGAACGGCGACCCTGACCAAAGTGACCCCAACATGTTATAAACTAAAACGTTACATTGGGGTGGCCGAGATCAGGAGGCTAGAGAGCAATAACAGAGAGACTCTCGCGTTAACGGCGGCAGATGTATGCATCGCACGGATTAAGAAGGTATGCACACACGTTCTAACTCATACTCGGAGGCTGATGACCTCCTTCTGTAAAGTGGCGGAAGAGTCAGAGACGACCAGAGGAAGAATAGGCGGGGGCATGTACATTGGCGCTTTCGAATTGCCTCAAATAAAATGGTGACCTGAAGCTTGACTGATTTCAGGAATATGAGTTTAAACCATAGGTCAAAGATCAGTTTTGCAAACATGGTACCACCGACAGTTTTCATGATAACTGCGTCGTATCTTGGGTGGCCATAAAAAGTGGGGCTGCATCTGAGATAATCGGCAGAATCCTCCCAGTCATCCAAATTTAAAGACTGAAAGAAAACCTTCAGAAATTGGTATGGGATTATATGTGAGCTGAATCAGCTCACTAAATGGGTCAAAAATGAATGTAGCACTTGCCTCTTCCTCGCCATCGCTGTCATGCATGTCAAAAGCTGGGAAGAAGTGACGTTGAATCTCGTTGGCATCATCAGAGCTCGAGTTTGCATCAAAATCTTGACTCGATGATCGTGCGCGCTTTCCGAGGAGGCTGGAAGAGCTGAAATCAAAGTTCTGCCAACCCCCGCCACCTGCCAGAACAGTGGAATCCCCGGACCACGTGTGATCATCGCCGTCTGTTATACTTCCATCTGTCGGCTCGATATAGCATGATTCTTCCTGACCATGGGTAACCAACACTGGATGGCGATACAGTGGGAGTGTCCGACGACGAACGACTTGCGTCCAAAAGAGGGGTGGAGGGTGGCCAACGGCATTGACCAGGTGCTTGCACAAGTGGCAGCTATTGAATGGCTGTGATTTACAGCTGCAAGTCCACTTCTTGACGGAGGTGATGTATTTTTTATCTGCATCGACACTGAGGGTCACTTTCTCCAATCTAAGCCACTCCGTTTTGAAGTGCTTTTGGAATTGGGTGGGCGCTTTTGAACGGCCGAGGCGATGACCATCATTGAGGATTTGGGCTCGTGCGAGGTATGCCGGGGTAACCTGAGTAACGAGAATCCAAATAAGTTGGTCAAGGCGGGGACGGACATGGTTGTGAAGGAAGCTGTGTTTGAGCTGCTTCCAAAAATTCTCCACGCTCATGGTGGTTCGAAGGCGCGACAAATAGGGAGATGTAGACCGTGCCCACAGCTTCCACATTCTCGGGGCGTACCAGGAGTTCCAGAAGTAGCCCCACGCTTTGCGCAGGCCGCGCTGAACGCAAAATACATACATCTCGTGGACAGAGTCCTCCTGAATTTGTGCGGCGGATTTCGGGCCATCCTGGGTTGGGAAAATGGGATGCTGACAGAAGTGCTTCGTGAAGAGGCGAAGAAGGGGCCTTCTGTGTGGTGCAGGACAGAAAACATAGGTGGGATCAGCAGATTTAATTTCACCACCTTCAAACAACCTATCCGGCCCGTCTTCAGCGTCTTGGGCGGTGGCGGCATCCTTTTCTAGGAAGCGATCGACCTCTTCCAGAAGGTCGCCCTCACCCTCTTCCTCCTCTGAGGCTGGATCTGAGGTGGAGGTTTCTTTGGGGTCCTCGGTTGAAATATTGGGACGTGGAATGATGGCGCGAACTTGGCCATTGAGTCGAAGAGTTAGAGAGGGCTCAGGAGCAGTCGAACGTGGCACAGTAAAATAGGAACTCCGCGAAATCGAACCTTGAGATGAGGGATGGCTTGTGCTGCAACCCAGGTATCCTGGGGTAAATGATTAGAACACGACATAATTCATTATTCCAACGGGAAAACTAACAGGCGCAAGCTCTTGAGACTGGGAAATTGGAACGAACTTCTTGTCAATCCAATCGAACTCGTCGTGGGCAACATCAACAGCATAGTGTGCTGGAGTCCTGCGAAGAATGGCGAGCCGAGTCTTGACTGCCCACAAAGCATGCCAAAAACATAGTTGATGCTTCGCATCAGGATACTCGGCCAGGAAAGCATTGATCTCCGACCAGTCCTTGTCCGTCAGCGTAATAAGCGCTCAGACCTTCCAAACCGTTCGAAAATGTCGCAGGAGTTGACGAAAAAAAATTTCTTTGGCCCCGGCGGTGCTCTCGGGTGTCGACTGAACCAGTAGGTAACCCAGCGGCATTCCAGAGCCGTAAACTTCGTAGCGTGAGCCATTGGTGTTCCCTGAATAGGTCCGAATGTTTAATCAGTAAAATGTGGATACATATGGACAACACTTACATGCTGAGTCCAAAGATAGTTCACGGACACGGCCACCAACTTCCCGCAATAATTGTGGGAGAGCGAATGCGATTGCAGTGAACCCTGTTAGAGGAATATTCTGGATGCTATAGAGGAACTCGGCCTCAGTCTTCTGCGCTTTACACTTCGAGCAATAGAAGCGCTCGGCGTCAGGCATCTCGGCTTGCTGTTTTAGTCGCGTTGACGTGGGAAGGAAGGTGATGAAAAAGACGCGACGAGACCGTGTTATGTGGTGATATTATGTCAGGACTACATTGGGGATATCACCCATCAGATCAGCACGTGTCCGCAAAAACCTGCTGGGTCAATAGCGGCTAGTGGCTTGTCTCGGGCCAAGGGGGAGTGTCTTCAGGCCATCGGTCGCTGGTCCTCATCTGCGTCGAAGTGTAGCATTCAACAAAGGATTCGCAAACAAGATTACTACAATTTGGAGATCCGGTTGTCCTGGCCGTTCATCGTCGGCCTTTCCAGGTGCTTCCACATGACGTGTCCCCACATTTTGCACCGTTATTTATTCCTTCGCGCAGAGTCCGACAATTCCACTGCAAGCTCCGTTGTTTGCACTTGCACTCTCTCAGCGCCCGCGCTCTCGCCCGTCAAATTCACGGCTTGTTACATGTGTTCGCACTGCGGGACAGCGCTCGACAAAATATATTGAGTCTTGAGGAATTTTGGGGAAGTGTAAAAATATTTCCTGGAGGAGAAAAATTCTCCGGGGTGCAGTGCTTGGTTCGTGTTCGTGCTTCAATCTTAACTCTGCGTTGACGTTGCTGGTCATTAACAGGTTTTTATATGATCATATGGCTATTTTACTGCTATTTGCGGAACTTAGGGCGCGGATCAATTTTTTTCAAAAAATGATGATTTCAGTATAACACTCATAACTCCCTCAATTCTTAGTCTTTTCTCTTGATTCCAACACCATTTTACTTGTATACAATGCCCCCACCTGCATGTACCCATGGATGAATACTGATTATATAATCCAAACCAAATATGGAAATCAGGATCATTTTGTGTATATCACTTCCTGTACATGCACTAGGTAATTAAAACATTGGATATCTGGGAATATATATCTTTTTTATGATATACAGGCGCCTGTGAGCCCATTTTGTGTATATATGTTGTTGTTATGGTACACCGTTGACCTACATATACTGGGTCATATCCAGCACCATATGGGGCTCTGATATCTAAATTTTGAATATCCCTGCAGCTAGATATATATATTAGTAGACATGTGCGAAGATATCACGATGCCCAGACTCTTTATGTTTGTACGGGAGGTGATATATGCAAAATTTGGTGACTTACCATAAATGGTACAAATTATATAATCATCCCACATCCAGGGGTGCATGCAGGCGGGGGCATTGTGTACAAGTACAATGGTGTTAAAATCAAGAGAAAAGACTAAGAATTGAGGGAGTTATGAGTGTTATACTGAAATCATCATTTTTTGAAAAAAATTGATCCGCGCCCTAAGTTCCACAAATAGCAGTAAGGATTTGTTGACCTGAATTGTCCGGAGCTGTATGTATGTAGCTACACCGCCTGATCATTATTCATTTCTTGGAGGGCCACTACGATTTCTGACATAGACGGCCGGTCCTGGTGTTCGTGGGCCCACATGCCTTCTATGAGGTCAATGATCGCGGTGGACCATTGTTTTCTGAGGTGGTTGGTGGATGGCCTGCAAAACATATCATCGACACGAGTGCTGGGGTGAAAAATACGCCAAGAAACCACACCTCTGTTTTTTACCACCAACAATCTCGTAAATTGCATGTTCGTTCATGCCCTGGATCCATCGTGAGCCCGAGGCTGATATGGAAACTGAGTACTGACCTCCCACGGAAACCTCTTCACCTTCGCGTGCCATTGCAGCATCTCCCAGTAGACCATCGCACAGCTGAACACATCCACCTTGTGATTGTACTTGGGCTGCGCCTTCCAGAGCTCCGGCGCCTGCCAGTTGACCGTGCCCACCAAGCTACGCACCATCGACTGCGTAGACTCCTTGACCTTGGCAAGCCCAAAGTCCGCGATTTTCGCCGTGCCCTTGGCGCTGATCAGGATATTCGACGACTTGCAGTCGCGGTGGATGACGGACGGATGGCCCAGGTGAAGATAATCGAGCCCGCGGGCGATATCGAGCATCATCGTAAGCTCCAAAAGAGGTTTAATAACGCAGGAGCCGAGAGATTCATTATCACTTACGACTTTGTTCAACGACGGTGCCGGCACATTTCGAATGTTATCGAACAGATCGCCGTTCGAGCACAGCTCGGTGATGATCATGACTGGCGTCTCGCGATTATTGTCGGGTATACTCACTCCAAGCTGTGTGTGCGTCAAAGTCAATAACCACGCCCCTTCACCGCGGAAAATCACTCACGAATCGAATAATATTCGGGTGATCAAATCTTCCGAGCAGCTTGAGTTCTTTAATTTGCGGAACTTAGGGCGTGGATCAATTTTTTTCAAAAAATGATGATTTCAGTATAACACTCATAACTCCCTGCTTCGAATCGAGTCCAAGTTAAACCAGATGCTTCAGGACGAGTAGAAGGTGTCGAATGTGTAGTGGAATTATCCCAGCTTCCGTGAACAAAGGCGCAGTCATTGTGAATGACCGAGGCGCAGCGGGCGGAGGAGGACATAATCCGGGATGTCGCCGACCCGTACGAGCAATTCGACGACTGCGAGGACCAGGTCCTCCGGGGCAACATCGCAGCGGACATAAGTCATGCAGGCGAAGACCTTACCGAGGAGGAGATCCATCTCGCCGACCGGGATCTCCTGGAGGAGCTGCGAGACCATCACAAGTACGTCTCTGTCCTTTTCTTCTCATCTTATTCTCATCTTATTCACAAGTCCTCTGCAGCAAACTCTATCCGCGAGCTCGAGACTATCGCACACGGACTGACCGCACGCAACGTATCATCAACGGGTTCCATGGTCAAATGGCCGCAATGACGGACGCGTACCTTGCCTGGAAACTGACAACACAAGAGGAGGGTCTCGGGGCCACGTATGTCCTGCCAGAGGATGTGGAGGTGGAAGGTACGCGGAGAGTGCTGGTTGTAGACGTGTTTTGTGAGTTTTTATTTCTTATGACATTATGATTCTGACATTTATTCAAGCGGCGTACTACGCGGATGTCCCTATAATCGTGGGGGACATCTATGTCTCCTCTGCGTTTGTGCGTGCAGGACTTATGCCCGTGGCACCATTCTCCCCCACCGTCGCAATCACGATACGTGCGCTCGAAGTTTACCGCGTGGCCAATCTTCGATGCCCGCGGCTCGGGATCCAGCCTTGGGTTCGCGCGCTTTGCGACTTAAACGGTGTGCCCGCGCGGCCGTACCTGGCAACGCAGTTCTCCGTCGCGCTCGACCTGTACCTTGCGGTCCGTGCTAATGTGGATGCGCGCGTGTTATCGGCGCTCGGACGGGACACGCCCAATTGGCGGCTGAGGAACGCGTGCCCAGCTTGCCTCTACAAGCTGGAGGGTGAGGAGGAGCTTGCGATTCCCGTTCTCGGGACGATCGATGGGAATAACTCGCTCAAGAGGTTTTGGAACCGCGAGAGGGCCGCTGTTAACGAGGACGGCGTTGTGACTGCGGGGGCATCGAAGGAGCGGCTGGATAATCGGAGGGCCGCGGGGGACTACTACCTGCCTCGGGAGGAGGTGGATCGGTGGGCGAAGGAAGGTCTAGATGACATGATGAAGGGGTTCGTCGTGAGTGACGAGTCGGTGGAGGAGGAGGATGTGTGCGCGGACCGGTGGCAGAACATGAAGGAGGATGTGACGAAGCATGCACTCGGCATGTATGACGAGACGGGTTTCTTCCCCGCCCTATGCCGCCACGGGTTCGCGCTGATTGTCGTGGACATGGTGCAGAGTGGTGAACTGTAAGTTCACCCGTCTTCCGGATTTTTTTTACTGACATTCTTAATTTTTGTGCAGCGCGAAATATGGCTTTGCCATCGTGAATCACCTCCTACGCGTCTTGGGGAAGCTTGGGCTCGGGTACGACATCGGGTGCAAATTTGGAAAAATGGTCCGCATGCACCCGGGGCTGAGCCAGCTCGCCCTTGACACGGGTTTCAAATCGCTTGTCGGCGCCTTCCACGGATGTGCACATGGGCGAAGCTGTCAAGTCCGTAACTTGGCCACATACGTCTCCGGCGTCGGGCAGGAGGCGCTCGAAGGCTGCGAGTCGTTTTTTTCCAAGTCGAACGTGCTCGCGTCGAGCACACGTTATGCGAGTGTTTTCCATCGGCAACAGTCAATTACGACGTACCTCAAGCACACGGACACGTTTGACACGTACCAAAGTCTCGGTGAGTGGAATTTATCCATTATTATCCGTGGCTTACCGGTGCTGTAGCTCTCCTGCTTTGCACCAAGTATCGGCGCGCGCTCAAGGTCAAGAGTACGCTGCCGTCGCTGCGTACTGCAATGCGACAGCTAGGCGTCGAGACGCGGGATGTCTTCGAGACATGGCTGGAGAAGGAGAAAGAGTTTCTGGCGTCATTGACAAAAGAGCCGCTGCACGAGACGCAAGAGATGGAGTACTACCAGAAGTTGGTAAATCTCCAGGAGTATGAGTAAATTTTATTACTTTGTCGCAGCTCTATCTGACGTGTAAACGAATTATAGAAAGCATCTCAACGCCGTGATGGAGATCCCACAACCCCCCATGCCGGCGCCAGACGATGCTGCTGCGTACCAACACGCAGCAAAGGAGACGCGGGCCCTCGAGACACAGCGACGCCATGCCATTGAGGTTGTGGCCAAGACGCTGGCGGCGGTACAGGACCTCGAGGTCCGGCTTGAGGTGGGATTGCGCTGGGTGCCGGGAAACGACAAGTGGGAGGCAATGGCAACGATGGTTGGGAGGCGCCGCTACCAGCGCGCCCTCGATGACCTCGAGGGCCTCATCGTGGCGCGGATTTTCGAGCTGGCGAAGGTTAACATGGCGGGGACCAGTAAGTGATCCCACCTGGTGCGATGTCTATTTGTTGAACTGGGGATTTGCCAGGCTACAAAGTACGCAAGCACATCGCAAAGGCGCTGCAGGCGCGCTCAAAGGCAGTGCGCTCTGCCATTGAGCGCTACAACACCGCGGCCAACTCAGTGATCCCGGCGAAGCCCAACCTGTCCTGGGAGGATGTCATTGAGTATGCCTTCCTCTCGGATTTTGACTTGCTTCGTGAGGGTCGAAAAGACATCCGGGAGGAGCCGTGGGCGCTTCCGGTGGGGCGTCGCAATGGACCAGCATTACAAGTTACTGCGAGCCGACGAGGAAATCCAGCGGCTGAACATTGAGATTCAGCGGCTGATGTCGCCCTCAGCGACATGAAAGGTAAGTGCCTGCAAATTAATTATGTTCGTATACTGAATTTGTTACTTCCAGTTCCCCTGACCAAAAACCGAGGTATCGACAGCCTGAATATCCTGTCGCTCGAGTCTCTCGTAATTATGCGGAGTGCAAAGCGTATTTATTTAGGCCAGTGACAAATATTGCATGACTAAATCTTTGTTTGTACATGTAGTGAAAGCTCCCGAAATCCAGGGTAGCCAAACCTAAAGGTTCAGCAATTATATATTCCAAATCTCTCACCTTACCCGTTCACATACCCGTTCACAGTAGGCCCTTTTGCATCCCTTTTAGTGCTCCTTTTTGCTCCCCCTGTTCACAAATGGCAGCAAAATAAAGCCTTCCCTTTGGTGTTCAAAGAGCCTCCTTTTATATATGTATATATATATTATATATTCCAAATCTCTCACCTTACCCGTTCACATACCTGTTCACAGTAGGCCCTTTTGCATCCCTTTTAGTGCTCCTTTTTGCTCCCCCTGTTAACAAATGGCAGCAAAATAAAGCCTCGGGAATACTTTTAAGAGACAGTCTAGCTGTTCTCTTCATTCTGAAGAGAACAGTTACAGTCGGTGACAACTTCGGCCCCGGACGGCCCCGCTGAATGGGCTAAAAGAACAAATTCCCGAAATAATTTCGAAGGCCTTCCCCTGTCCCCATGATTCGCCATCTCACTCTAAACTGGGACCCCTGTATTGGAAATGGATGGAACACGAACGATGGATCAATTTATACCAGCTCCCGCAACCGTGCTCAATTTATATCTGGTGCAACCTCCATCTGTGTGTTTTGCAGGAGGGATGATGATATCCCGGTGGTACAACTTGGAGAGATCAGGAGCTGGATCCCAAAGGATGGACGTCTTCACATCGCATTTATTGTCGGGAATACCTATAATGAGGCCGTGTGTATCAAGGTCTTCGGAGACAGCGATGACATGTAAGAAGAGTACAGCACTCTGTAGGGTGTATTTATGCTGACACATTGTTAGGAGTATTTTCACGATGTGTCCCCTGGCGCCAGCATACTGCAAGGACATGTGGAAGTTGATTTGGAAATACGATATTCAGAACTCACGATGGAATGTAAGTCCAGCACCATTTACGTTGTCTGAGACTAACATTTCCCAGATTACAGGCGTCAAAAACTCAGAACAGTGCCGACAGCCCATCGCGGAGGTCTCCGTGTCCCCAGATAAACTGGATATCACGTTTCTGTTGGCTATACCAGAGTGCACCGTAAACGCGATTATTGTTGGAGCAGTCGGAATGGCAGCCCTATTCAACTACTGATTAGTTATTTCCCAACCATGAATCGACGTACTTTGCTTTGCAGACCGCGCTCTCGATGCGACTACTTAGGAATGGAATAATCGTGACCATGTTCGCATGTACCTCAAAAGTGGTGGGTAACCCCTAGGCGGCTGCAAGTCCGTTGATCAGAAGTCAGAAGAGGCCATGGATGTCCCCGCCATTGCCCATACCCGTGGCTTCATCGGCACCAGCCTCGTTCTCTTCATCATGGTCCTCTGAGAATACATCCGGGTTGTCTACAGTTTCTTGAATAAAATGTTGCAACTCCAGTTCAATCTCTTGTTCTGTGGAAGAATCCGTAAACTCGGGCTTATGCCGCAGCCGTTCGAGGACATCGATAATGATGTCCGAGTACGCAGTGCTCTGCTCCTTGAATTGGTCCATGCGATCCTCGTCCAGACACATGTGACTCGTGAGGCCTTCTGGGCCGTGTATGGGACGTCTCGTGACCACGTGCCAATCAAGAACACATACAGTATTGTACCATCACTTGGGATGGTCAAATTTGATTTGATCTCGGATTCAAATCTTGCACCATTTTCACCAAAACTGAGCCACCCAAAACCATCTTCAGGGTCCAATCTCTATATCTACTGAACCAGATGGTGATTGAGTACGAAACCATTGAGATCGAGGTTTATCTGTCCTGAATTGTCTTATCGATCAAAAACCACCACTTGGGATGCACAGCCACCATTCACTCTTTCTACCGTATTTCCCTTGAAATTATATTAGTCTCAGTTGCAAAATTAATCCTAGAGGACTATGAAATACTTTGGCTTGCACCTGTGATCCATACCACTTGCACAGAGCAGAGAAATGAGGTCGAAATTTGGCAAGGTCACACATGTCACATACCCAAAGTGTCATTTGTTCAGACCATTTGGGCTTCCTCAGACCTGCTGGAACAAATTTGAACAGTAGGAAATGTTTGTAACCCTCTGAATTCATGACCAAAGGTCTTTGGATGGTGATTTGAGTCAGTTCAAGTAAGATATGGGCTAGATCATGTGTTACAAAATTTGAGGATCCAGCATTTTCTGGATTGATGTCTCTCAGGCAGCAGATCTAGTTGCTCAATTACCCTGCACTTAAGCATAGCTATAGACCATATGTCTGTAATGATGCCTACAAAATCTTGGGGCAAACCAGGCACACATTGTGGCACAATACTGATTTGTCCCAAGTGGTGATCCCATCCCAAGTGATGGTACAATACTGTAGAGGTTTGTTTAGTGTCAATTGGTTCCAGACATTTGTGTTTGAATTGTCATTCTAAACATTCGGCCTTGATGTGCCGCACATCGACGTGACTCACAATATGCAGTCAACAATGTCCTAGACTCTAGGCCCCCTACGTTTGATTAATCCCTAGAGTTTAGGGGCCCCCGAAATCCACCGGATTCTCTGCCTAATCCTAGGCTCTAGGGCAATGATAACTTGCACCAGTTTTAATATTATTTGACCAGGGTATTAGCGACGGGCCCATTGCAAATCAAAGAGGCTAGGAATTGGCCAGTAGTGGAATATTACAGCACCAAACCAGTACGGATGGGCCGCGAATAATATTATTGACCCCAAGCACCTGCAGGGGGCTGATCAAAAAATGTGAGTAGAAGAATATTATGGTCCGGACGACCCTCGGTGGAGCCGAGCAGTATGATAATATTAGCTATCCCACAGATGTGGGTTCAGCTGAACTATAATACAACAGAGAACAATATTGTACACCCTATACAGCTCAACTCAGCCCATCTCAAGAAGAATATTACTGCAGGAAAGTACCTCATGTGGGCTGATCATCAGGGAAATATTGTGCAGCCTACAGACCTCAGTTCGGCCAATCAATACATCAGCTGGCCACAATATTATACAGCGTGTGGAGCACGATTCTGCCCACCACAGAAATAATATTACAGTGCATGGGTGCCTCATCTGGGCCAATCACCTAACGGACCTCCGGTCGGCCGAACCATAATTTTGTTGGGTGCAATATTATCGAGCCTATGGAGCACTGTTGACTCAGGTTAGTTGTCTTGTCTCTCTCTTCAATTCGAGTTTCTCACTGTTGACTCAGACCACTGTGCTTGCCTGATTCTAACACGTCATCATCATAATATGGAGAATCCCGCTGTAGCAGACTTTGTGATACTTCCTCGAGCTGTTTTCTAGAGGTGATGACTGGTGCCAGTTGAGGCTGTATTCCAGTCAAGGGCTCATCCTCGTCGAACCTGACATGTCTTGAGGTTATAATTTCACCATAAGTTCCGTCTTTGTTGATCACCAGCAGATCATATGCTTTGCTGTTTTCATGATATCCAACAAATATACAGCACTTTGCTTTGTCTCCAAACTTCTGTTTGTGACGCTTCTCCTTTGGAATGAGTGGGTATGCCCGACATCCAAAGCGATGCATGTGATGAATATTCACCGGCCGATCAAAGAGTTTCTCGTCTGTTTGTGACACTTCTCCTTTGGAATGAGTGGGTGTGCCCGACATCCAAAGCGATGCATGTGATGAATATTCACCGGCCGATCAAAGAGTTTCTCGTCTGTTTGTGACGCTTCTCCTTTGGAATGAGTGGGTATGCCCGACATCCAAAGCGATGCATGTGATGAATATTCACCGGCCGATCAAAGAGTTTCTCGTGGGGGATACGGAATTTCTGTGCAGAGGCAGGAGTACGATTAATGGTGTAGGCAGCGGCACGTAAGGCCAAGGTCCAGAATTTACGAGGCAGCCGGGAATCAATCAACATAGTCAGCATCTGATGTTCTGTCATCTGCCGAACTGACACGATCAGAGCCTTCGTGTGTGTGAGCGGTGATCGGAGATGGCTGGTAAGCTTACCCAAAAGGCCATCCAAGCCTGCCACGTCATCCTCAGTAAACGCATCAGAGTCGGGAGCCGATGAAGTCGAAGCTCGAGTCTGGACAGGATCTGTCAATGAAGGCACAAAGAAGATCAATTGAACGACATACCTTCTTTTTGGGCGGTGCATCCTCCTCATCAAGCATCTCCTTATTGCGATTTGCAACAAAACACATCATGCATACCACACGGCCACAGAAGGCTGCATTTCATAATTACCACGGCAATGTGAACACACCACCCTTGCCTGTGATGCCAGAAGAGTACCGATACACATGCTCACGACGGCGCGGGGACCACCTTGAGAAGGCGCTGCTGGCGTCTGTCTCCAGCATTGAGGTGCCCGAGGCATGGATGCTGGGCCAGTTTTGCCAATCTGCGTTGAGCCGGTCAAATTCCTCTTGCACATCACCCAACTTGTTGTACTCCCATGGCCATTCACAGCATCAGCTGCAAGCATGGCCCATCGCCCACCTCCTACCTGTGGCCTGTTGCCTGCTGCCCAATGCTGCCTGTCACCCGCAACCCCGGAGCCGTCAAAACATGTGTAGAAACCCAGAACAATCAAAAAGAACAATGCCCAAAAATCGCCGGCGCGTCTCAAATCAACTTATTTTTAGACCTAGTTTACGAGCTTGTGAAATTTCGGACATAGTTTGCGACCTTGTGACCTTGTCCGCGTTTTAGTGGGGCTTGTGACCTTGTTTGACCTTGTACAAGCTCACAAGGGATTTGTCAAAAGTCTGATGGATCCGGAGGATTGTGAGAGCGAGTGCCAGTTTCTCACACCCCCCTGCACGATTTGACATCCAACTTCATTTCGGGAAGTTGGGCTCGAAGTTGGGCCTCAAGTTGGGCCTCAAAAAGTCTTGTTTGATATTTCCAGCAAAACACTTCAAAATTCGCCATGGTGGAAGACCTGCAGATGGGACAAACAGGACCAATCACTGCCACGTATCATAGACTCTGACCAAACTCCTACTGGCTCTTTCTCTTTCTATGGCCAGACAGAATAATTTCCTGCGGGCGCTCTTGACAGCCTTCATGTCCAACTCCAGCTTGGAACCCCAGCGGTTGGCTTCGGCAGCACGCCGGCTTCCGCCTGAAATTTACCTCGAAATTTCCGGTTACCTCGACACATGGCATGTTCTGAAACTCAGCGTAACGGTGCGTGATACTTTCATCAATTATTGGCACCACCTGATCACACCCACTTAAGTGCTCTGACTTCCGAAATCTGCTCTCGCCAGTACTGTACCACACAATGTCTCTGCAGTCGAGTGAGCACTGCGTCTCAGGTCTCGCGATGCTATCAAAATTTCCCACTCTCTGCGCGCAAGTGAAAATACTTAGCGTTCATCCCAAATACACCGCCAGTGGTAGAATGCAGGATGAGGCGATGGTTGCAACGATGATTGAAAGTATCTCGTATAAGCTAAATAACCTAGTCACCTTCGAATGGTGTGGCATTGGTAGGCCGGGTGACAGCTTGTGGACATCACTAAGGAATGGGTGAGTGAGGATTTATCGTTATTTTCAACTTCGTCGATGGCAATCCTCCTAGGTGCCCAGGACTCAAAAACATACACGTAAACACAATGAGCATGGACTGGGCTGAAAGTCGAGTGAGTATTCACATCACCGTTTTTTTCTTCCATAATATATATGATACCTACCCTCAGTTACTCGAATTCGACAATCTTCTTGCATTCTCCCTCATGATTTCACACCCAAGTAAGTCCGTACCACTCGTCCTATTGCCAATTCAAACATTCGGTTAGACCTCCAACCCATCCCGGAAAAGCTCCTCAGGCAGCTATATGACATGCTTTGCCGCTGCCCAAATCTTAGGGAATTGGCAATTCCTTTCTCCCTAGGATTTCCATCCAAAGCCTGGCCTAATCTGTGCTCTGTTCAGCTGGATATGAGGGCAACTCTCATTTCGGCGCAGCTCCTTGAAGCGTTTCTCTTGCGCCATCCAGGGATCAAAGTTTTGGCCATGAAATCCTTCGACACTTTGCAGCTTGCAGTTTACCCTACCCAACTCTCCTCTTTCGACGGCTCCTATAGCCATGCACTACAGCTTCCCAACCCAGAATCTATACAGACTCTCACATTGAGAAAGGACAGAGATACTCTCATCTCCGACGTGGTGGCAGGGCTACCACAGTTCAAATCACTCCGGAGACTCAGCGTAGATCTCATTGATATCGAGGTTCTCGCCGGTGTGGTCTCTGCTTGCCTTGGAGTTGAACAGTTGAGCATCATAGTTCCTACGTGGATCGTGCGTATAGGGCACTATCATACTTGATGGCGAGAACTAATCACAATTCTAAGCACCGCCTACCGGATATATCCACACAGTTGAGCCGTCTTTTAGCGCTCAGTGCCCTCACACTTTGTGAGGCCCGAAGTCCAACAACAAGAAAACGGCAAATGCTGCCATCTGCGCTCGCACTATGCGAAGCTAATCCTTCGCTCCGACAAATATCATTCCTCTGGATCATGGGCGAAAAATGCAAACGTGGCTCGTACCACATTTCCCAAGGACGAATTGAAGCTTCGGAGCGAACCCGAGGTCCGGGGCTGAGAGGGTCCTATCGTCGTTTTTCCCACCACATACACACAGAATAGTCGCGCGTGCGCTCGTGAGGCGATGTAGATTTTGTCTCTGTAGTACGAGTGCGTTCGGATGCACAATCAGATTATAATCCGAATTAAATTTCCTTTTTGAGTGGTCCCGATTATTTGTCAGTTGTGTGACCAATGTGTGACTCGACGCGATCTTTTTCATCCTCGACACAATCTGAGCCTATGCCACGCGCCAACGACGACCCAGGCCTCCGCAGACGAGTAATTATAGGTGCTGCATACATAGTTCAGGCTGCTGCACTTGCTGTACTCGTCTGTGCCAACCCGTTGTACTGGAAACAGCCATACCATAGATTGGGACATTTCATGAAGAGTTGCTCCAGGAAAATTTGGCAATGTTCAACCAGTGCCGCAGAGGACCGGCAGGTATGGTGCGGTTCGCTTAGCGTGACAAAGGGAAGCCGGCGATCATAGTGAGAGTCACAAAGGAGAAATGGAACATGACATCCCCAATGACAGGTCCGATGACGGACCACATGACTGACACATCACAAACGGCCCATGACATCTGATTGTCCGCCGTGTCTCCAGTAAGAAGACCAATGAGTGCCTTGAACTGTTCAGATTCCATATCTCCGTGCCTAACATAGTAAGCCATCCGGTCATACAGCATGCGTAGCCAGTCGAAAATTTTCCCGCCCATTCCAAGTCGGAACAGTTTCAACCATAGTGTGGGTTGATCTGTTAATGGGAAGGCATTGGTGAAATTAACGCAGGCGACGTAGAGGGTGTGGCCATGAGCTCTCGCCCATTCCTTCAGACAACGGAGAATAAACGGGTTATTATTTGTTCTGTACCCTGGCCTGAACCCGTTTTGACCCGGTGGGATTAATCCTCTAGCTTCTGACCAGTTGAACACGCACCAGTGGATGAGAATTGTCAAGGCCTTCAAAAAGCAGCTTTCAAGCGCTATGAGCCTAAAGCTATCTGGATTGTCATGCGGTTTCGTTCACTTGAGAATCCCGATGAGAGCCGTCGTGAACCAGATAGAGGGACCATCTTTGCGCGCTACACATTCATTGCACAGCTTTGCCAGGTCCTCGTTCGGGATCTCTAGCAATTCAGCATAAGATGTCTGGTGCTCTCCGGATGAACTGTCGAGGGAGTGTTTGCGGAGATGGTCTTTGAGTCGGCCCATATCCTCCTCGTTCTATTTTTCCGTAAAGAAACCTTCCGGAGTGTGATCCTCAGTTTCCGCGGGAAAGAGATTTGACAGAATTTTATTGATGCTATGCTGCGGCGAGTCGAACTGTTTCGGAAGAACCTCCGGCAGGTTGAGTCTCTTCTCAAACACCGTTTGTTGTCTGGTGAACTAAAGACTACCTCACAAAGAGGGATTGTCCCAACAGTTGGTGTTCCTATCTACAAAAGGCCACACAACACTGAAAGGGCAGAAAACTGTCACAGAGTGGCAGAGAGGGCAGAGAGAGATAGCAGAGGCAGAAGAATGAATGGAATCTCAGAATGACTGACTCTGATAGACCTAGAAGCCGGGGCCCATAACCTGTTAGAATCAGGCAAGCACAGTGGTCTGAGTCAACAGTGAGAAACTCGAATTGAAGAGAGAGACAAGACAACTAACCTGAGTCAACAGTGAGAAACTGGGGACTCAGGCTCTACACTAGGCTACTTATATACACAATGGCATAGCAACAATCAGACACCATGGAAACCATCAGGTCCATCAGGATACTGATGGATACTACAATCAGACACCATGGAAACCATCAGATCCATCAGGATACTGGTGTTTCACATGTCTAAACTAAGTGTCCATGAAACACAACAAGACACATGAGAATGCTGGAAGTCCCACACTTCAACATCAGACACCATGGAAACCATCAGATCCATCAGGATACTGGTGTTTCACATGTCTAAACTAAGTGTCCATGAAACATAACAACACAAATGAGAATGCTGGAAGTCCCACACTTCAACATTATGTCTCCGAGGGCGATGACGGGCTTCCCAGTTAGCTGGAGAATGGCCATCGTCTCGGTGAATTTTTGCCACGGGTCGTAGTCTGCCCATCCTTGAAAGCTGCTTTGTTCAGGGAGGATATATGCATTGACGATGAGCAGGTCGTCAATTTCGAGTATCATGAGATCGGGACCGGCGAGATCATTGCGGACTGCGGCGTCTAAGCTTTCGGAGGCGAGCGAGATGACGCCACCCCACGGTCTTTTGAAGGAGTTAGGATAATTGCGGGACTTCGCCCACATTTGGAACCCGTCGGGGATTTTCAGTGTCTCATGCTGAAGACGTCTCAGGTGTGTTTCTTGTCCTAGGTAGACATTGTATTTAAGGATATCGTTGCAGAAGTTCGGGCAGGTCAGCTTAAGGGGTAGATCACCGTCAAGATTTTGGCATTTAATGCGAATGACATTGGATTCTACGTGAGCTCTTTGCGGAACTTAGGGCGCGGCCGATTTTTTTTTTCCTTTTTGAGCTGTTTTTGATCATTTCAGCCAGAACAGCTGTTCTGACCTCAATTCTCAACGTACGTTTCTGCAAACTATATGAGCAGAATTACACGACAATTCCGCAGGGCATGACGTCCTCAGAATCTTTCCATACCGCCGGTAGTAATTATAATATATTATTTTGCATGTTTTGCGGAGATCATCTCTTGTGTCGTGATTTGAAGGTTGTGTGGGATGTTGTATGGCTCTAAAAACACTTATTTGGATGGCGGAGGGCAAATCGTCCTCGTAATTGAGGTATGGCACCCGGAGCGTGTGAACAGTGGACTTGAAGCTGTGAAATATTCCTACAGTCTAGGCCTTATATATCTGTGTGCTCTGTCCTCCAGCGAGTGAACCAATTGTCAATATTCTGACTTTGAAGTGTTTTCGAGAGATTACACGCCTCAGATCAGCTCTGTGCATCCCTGTCCGACGACGCGACACGTCCCAATGTGATCACAAGCGTGGTCACGTGCCCAGAATCGTTGTGATCGAGTTCTCTCGCAGGAGCTTCACAGAGCACGTGTACCAATTTCATGGTAAATCCTGCGCCCAGATATTTTACTTTCATACGTGAGGCAGGAACGAGAAGGGAGCACCTATACTGGTCCGGGAAAGATACGGTGTTGAGATAAAGGAGTAAAGACCCGAATTATCATAGCACGAAGAGGTGACGACGATTTTGTTCCATCCCAGGCAGCCAGCAGTCCATGAACGCAGGGAACGCGCTGGGGTGATATCCAGTCCGATGATATTAAATCGTGGGCCCCAGAGTTCGTGCAGAATGTAGCAGAAGGATCCGATACGACAGTCAAACTGAGGATTGTCGTCACAGAAATTAGGCCTGAAAGTCGGTGAAGCCCAATTTGAGAAGTTTACGAGCCCCAGACAAGTCTGAAGTTCAGAGTTGCTCCAGAGTAACTGCTGAAACAGAAAAAATAGCGGGAGCTTGTGATCTGGGTTGAAAAGAAAAGGTGTACCACGAAATGCGAGGTAGATATTGATGAGCGGCGATAGCGAATCTGCGGACATGAGAGACGAAAGCAAAGTCGTGAGTAGGGCGCTGTTTATAACTCTGGTTTATAAACATGTTTATAAACACCTGTTTATAAACCGGTTTTTAAATGGTTCTGGCGAGATGGCCGGTTTTTAATTATGTCAGCTGGGTAAACCTGGGCAACTTCTGCACTGATATTCCGGGCTTTGAGGGACCTTACGGTGAGCTGTTGCAATCAAGAGAGACAAAAGACAAATCACCCTTTGAAAATAACTCGGTAGACCCCTTCCAGGGCACATTGGACTGCATCAAAGTCATGGTTTTCACCGATATCACCAAGAATGCAGGGTAGTCTTGGATTCCGAGTCTCTCGCTGCAACAAAAAAATCTGAAGGGCATTTCAGGCCATACTTATCGTGCGCACAGCGGAAAAATCACCTTGGGAGAGCTAGAACCCTATCTTTCGGCTTGCACGAATCTAGGTTCTGACGCTCCAACTGTAACTTTCGTTCACTCTTTCGTTCAACCAGCATTTTATCCGACTAGCGATTCAGCTCGCGATCCGGACCCATTTCCTACATTTTCAACTTCATCTTCTTCGCATGACGAAATTCCTCATCCTATCCCCATCTATGTCAAAAAGAAATACAAGCCTGTTTCGCAGAAAGTTCGCCCAGTTCCCGGCACTTTACCAGACCAATTCCGCATCATTCGTGAAATCCACGGCGATCCACTCGCTGATATGCCGCATCTGGATCCGAATCCACCCCCCTTCATTCCCACCGGTCGCTATACTGCTGAACGCCACGATGCTCTTGACGCTGCCCACTCGACCACCAACAGTCCCCTCTGGCCAGCCGAACGACAATTCATGCACAATTTCGTCTGCCTTCAGAATGGAGCGTTCGCTTGGGACGAGTCCGAACGAGGCCGCTTTCGTGAAGACTTTTTCCCCCCCATCGATATTCCTGTCATCCCGCACACGCCTTGGATTCAACGTAATATGCCCATTCCTCCCAGCATCTATGACGAAGTCTGCAAACTTATCCGTACGAAAATTGCTTCTGGCGTCTATGAACCCTCGAACTCTTCGTATCGTTCGCGCTGGTTCTGTGTTGTCAAGAAGGACGGATCCAGCTTGCGCCTCGTCCATGCCCTCGAACCTCTAAACGCTGTCACGATCAAACACAGCGGTGTCACTCCATTCACAGATCAACTCGCCGAGAACTTCGCAGGCCGCGCTTGTGGCGCCATGCTTGACCTTTACATTGCCTACGACGAACGCCTCCTTGCTGTTTCTTCCCGCGATTTTACCACCTTCCAGACCCCATACGGCGCTCAACGACTCGTTACTTTGCCTATGGGTTGGACCAATTCGGTACCAATCTGCCACGACGATGTTACTTTCATTCTGCAGCCCGAAATTCCTGAATACACCATCCCCTACATCGACGACGTCCCCGCCCGCGGCCCCGCTTCCACCTATCAACTCGACGACGGCTCGTATGAAACAATCCCCGAAAACCCCGGCATTCGTCGCTTTGTCTGGGAACACTTCAATAACCTCAACCGCATTGTCCAACGCATGAAATATTGCGGTGGAACCTTTTCTGGCTTAAAACTCACACTCTTCGCACTCCAATTTACCGTCGTTGGCCACGTCTGCACCCCACAAGGCCGCATCGCCGATTCTCAACGTATCGCTAAAATCACCAATTGGGGCCCGTGCAAAAGCTTATCCGATGTTCGCGCATTTCTCGGCACTATCGGTGTTGTCCGCATCTTTATTCGAAACTTTGCTCATCGCGCTCACCCCCTTACACTCCTCACACGTAAAGATATGCCTTTCATCTTCGGTCTCGAACAAATTCAGGCGCAAGATGATTTAAAGTTTGCACTTATACATTCTCCCGCTTTACGGCCCATCGATTACACCTCCTCCGCACCCGTTATCCTCGCAGTCGATACCTCGTATATCGCCGTGGGTTTCCTCCTATCCCAATGCGATCCCAAAAACGTCTCTCGCCGCTACTATGCTCGCTTTGGCTCGATAACCCTCAATGATCGAGAAGCCCGCTTTTCCCAACCGAAACTCGAACTCTACGGGCTTTTCCGTGCTCTTCGCGCCTGGAAAATTTACCTCATTGGTGTCCGCAATATTATTGTTGAAGTCGATGCCCGCTATATAAAAGGCATGCTTTCCAATCCCGATCTCGCACCTAGTGCCAGCATTAACCGCTGGATCCAGTTCTTGACTGAGTCACAACCAGTAGCGGGTCCATCCAAACCTTCAAACAACTGTGAGGACCGTTTTTCTGGATTTCCTTTACCTGTAAGACTTACTATATTTCAGTTCACTCACCAATACAGTTGCAATCGATGGCGGGCCCATCAAAGCCTTCGAAAAGATGTGAGTATTCTTTTTGTTTTGTTTTTGCTTTTTTTCAGCATCATCGTATTTCAGTTTCGTGGGGATTGTTCCATGATAGGGTTTTCAACATGCCAGATCGATGTATGCCCTGGTAATGGAGCAATGATGGCATGATGAACTAGGCTTGGGCCTGGGTCTAGAATGTCCCAGTATGGGGCTGGGATGTCCCAGTATGGCGCTGGGTGTCACAGTCTGATACCAGGATGTCCCAGTCTGGGTCTGGGATGTCTCGCCTCTGCTGGGATGTTCCAATGTTGGGCTGACATGTCTCGCCTCTGCTGCGATGTTCCAGTGTTGGGCTGGCATGTCCCAGTGAGATGCGAGGCTGCGATATCCCTATCAGGGCTTACCCTGTACATTGGCAGTGGTTTCAGGCTCAAGCAATCTGGAGTAGAATGATATATCATTTGGATCCAGATGTGGCTTAGATATTCATACAGCTAGTAGGTCTTGATCAACTTGATCCACCTATGTGAATAGGTGCAAGACTTGTGGTGTATTACTCTTACGAGTTAGTGCGATTGCAAATGTTCCTCCCATTACGCCGTGATTGTCGGGCTCGGCAAAATCTCAATGTTCCTCTTGAGAACTTTGATTTCAAGAGCACAGGTCAGAAGAATGCCCCCCATCCTCAGGATGCGGAGAATGGTGCTGATCAGGCGCCAACATGGAGAAATCTGCGCACCCAGAGGACACTTATCTGCAAAACAAAGCACCTGCTGCTGTTCTGTCCAAGGACTTGGTTTAAGAACTTCGTAAAAGGACGCTTCATGTATGGTAGCAGACATCACTTCGTGACAAGTCCGAGACCCGATTTAGAAATCCTTACTAGTCACTTGCATTTTACTATATGACATGGATGAGTGTGTAAATAGGACTATAGGAAGGACCTTTAGAGATTCCCCAGAGCAGAACTTCGAAAATATAAAATAAGATTTTAGCCACCGAGATTTCGCGCTTTTGATCTCGGCCCGGGTTACCGGTGGCTGTGCTCAGCGCAAAGAGCAGAATTATTGCAACACTGTTCTGTTTGCAGCTCTGGCGGATTTTTACCGCTGGTTGCCTCGGATGGGACATCTCAGAGCTGCATTAAGAGTCGCAAAAAATCATGGCCGTGGCCCTGCGTGCTCTGTGCACAGGCTCGGTTTTTTGAGGCCAATGGGGCACTTGAACCGGGTTATCAACCCTTGTTTCCCTATTGCCAAATGTTGTGAATTTCGCCCGCCGATTTCGCGCTTTTGATTACATAAGCACAGCCACCCCCGTTTCCTCTGAAATGAAAATTTTCTCCACTAAACTATGCTATGTTCATGCCAAAAACCGAGTCTTGAAGGGCTCCGGTCAAAATTCCGGTTTGACATGAAGTGATGTCTGCTACCATATGTATGCACGAATCACAGTTCCAGCTATCGGGATGAGTTTCAGTTGAAAGATTAATGGCGGAAGAGCATGTACGTCCCGCGCCGATGGCCTTCAGAAATAAATCCAGCTCCACCTGCGACACGATGTAACGTCGCGTCATTGTCAAATGCGAGGACTCCAGGGATGTCCAGACATTTGATTGGGAAGGGTACACCCGTACTTAAAAGAACACCGCCGCCGCTCGTGCGGCAACAGTGGAGAATATTTTTTAGACTCAACCGTGTAACCCTTCTCGATTCAATACTTTTACTACAGATCTCGGGGTGTAATCTTCGGCATGGATTGTGTCACGGAGTACACATGAACATCAGAATGAGCATCCAAGAAACCCAACTATTCTGTGTTCACTTTTGTGACCCCACCAGTATACTATTCTCAGGTGTCTCCGAGGTAGCAGATCGCTGGATATGATCAGCTAATTGAAGGAACGAGAGAAAGGACCTCTTTGTAGAGCAACTCTGGGGGAGAGGGTCTATATTAGATTACGTGGTGTCCTTGATCATATGTGCCTTTCAGCTGGTCATTTGTAGGATTCTTGTCATTAACTAGACACCAGAGGGTTCAAATGCAGTCCAACCGGTTCAAACAACTGCCTACAATCGAATTGGAAGTATGAAGGATTCAGAGGGATGGCACTGGGTTCATCCTCAGGATCGTGCTGAAACACGTAGTTAGCGTGCTTCCCTTCCCATGCAATGACGACGACAATTCACGTATGCCTCAAGGTATGGGTGTTCCAGTGCATCATACACAGTAAGTCTCTTGGTCGGATCAAATGTCCAAGTTTCCCCCTGAGTTTGGTGTACGTCGCTCACAACGAGGCTCACCAAAGTCTTCGAAAGAAAGTCTATGGCCTCTGAAGGTGCATGAGGAAAGAGGGCGGGGAAATATCTCCCCGGCCGTTTGGGGAGCATGAGAAGGTAGTCACGCGATCGCTTGGAGGTAATTGCGTTGACTTCGTCCAAGCCGGGCGAACCTACGGCGAGTTACCAGTGTCCGGAAAAGGAAGATAACCGATATACCCGTCACATCCAGGATTAAATTGAGCTGATGACCATAATCTCGTCCCGGAAACAGCGGAACTCCGCTGAGGAGCTCAGCCAAGATACATCCGACAGCCCAGATGTCGATTGCCTGTGAGATCAATTTTGCATTGGTAAAAGGTCACGGGAACGGATTTATCACACCTTTGTGTACATCTTGAAGCTCAGCATAATTTCCGGCGCACGGTACCATCGAGTGGCCACATATTCTGTCATGAGACCTGCTTGCTCACCACTGGTGGCACTGCTCATGACACTCCTTGCTAGACCGAAGTCAGCGACCTTCAGTTCGCAATTCGCATTGATTAAGAGATTGGCTGGTTTCAGGTCGCGGTGGATAACATCTGCGCTGTGGATCGACTTCAGAGCTCTCAAGGTCTGGTATATGAAGTACTGGGTGGAGCACAGTCAGCGCTCAGCTAGCATCCCTCTATTTAACGAGGACGAACTCGACAATGATCGTCAGTCAAGTGTTGTAACCGTATTACGTGACTCAAATCGGTCCCCATTAACTCCTGAATGACTGTTGCAAGTGTGAAAAAAGACTCTGGAAGAAGACTTCGTCATACAGTAGATTTCTGTAAATGACTCCAGACTTGCGGGTTTGATGATATCCACGATTGAGATAATCTGAGAATAATCACATGAGAGCTTCAACGGGAGAGAGAAGAAGTTGGCAAGAAGTTGGTACGTTGTCATTGAGACAGCTCTCCGAGAAGAACTTAAGAAGCTTTAATTCGCGTAGAGTCCGCAAGCAAAACAGAGTATGCCCGAAGGGGATTATTCTCTTGATTGCGACTTTGCGGCCAGTAGGTTTGTGTAGCGCAGCTGCCACTATTCCGTAGGATCCTTGGCCGATCACGTGAAGAACCTGATAATCGTCACCTTGGCAAATCTCAGTGACAGTCGATGCTAAATAAAGATGTAAATTTATAAATACCGATTTCGAAGGTCGGAAGGGTAGCGGTGTTCCGCAAAGGCATTATGATAATTGCCAAATATTAGCAACGGATGAGGCACTGTGACGTATTTAAGACATGGCCACTTTTAAATATCACTGCTGGGTATGCAACCCGGACTACCGATCGGGTCGGGCATGTCACCTTGTCCCGTCGAGCCTTCGGCCGGGAGCATTTACAGGACGGGATGGGAGTCTTCCCGGACGACTGCAGCGTAGGGATCGGCACCGTAGCCGTATAATACGGCATACGGCATACGGCTATACAGCAGACCCGTACTGTCCCGTATGGCCGTCGGCACCCTCCTTTACGGTTACGGCTCTCAGCCGTACGTACTGCCGTAGGAAGCCGTATGAATACGGCCGTAGACGGCACCCATACGGACCGTAAATTGGGCCATCAGATCGTATCATTCCGCGGGCAACTTCAAGTGCGAGGGACGTCGACATCATTATGAAGGCCGCCATCGGACAAAAATAAAATGATTGTGTTGTCCATCAGTGATCCCAGCCGATCCTCGTGCTTCCCTGCTCTTCCTCGTCGGTCATCGCGAATCCCGGCCATTCCCAAGTCGCGTCCCATATCTTAAACATCATGTTACCGCAACATCGGTGACACTAGTGCCGGGTCTGAAAGGCTGTATAAAACAATTGTATTATACAAGACGTATTATACAAGGTATAAAACATTCTATACCCAAGGGCTTGGCTTCGTGGCTTGTTGGCTTGAAGCCAAGCCAAGCACATCACTAATCTAGAATGACTCCGCCAAATGAGAAGTGTGTGGCATGCATCGGATGCGTGCCACTTCTCCGTTGAATTCAATCCCATTTTCCTCACACTTCTGTTGAAAATGCTCAACCATGGTGTCGTTGTTCAACGCATTGTCCATCACAAAAGTAAGGATCTAAACAGAGGGAGGATCAGCCTTATGCGATTAATTGATGGCTTAAATGTATATGTACCTTTCCTTCGAGCCCGTACATCTCCACGGTCTTCCACATGGCATCTGCCATGTTCTCGCCGGAATGTTCGCCAACCAGTTCCCGGAAATCAATCAGTAGTTCCTCTACAGTTCGAAAATTCATGAATTAGGATCAGATCGAAGAACATGCACTACAGTGCCCGTCACCACTTCTCCAGCACGTGCTCATCGGGCCGAGGAAATTTTTGTGAATTATTTGTGATTTTTCTAGCCAGGAAACTGGCCAAAAGAATGCGTTTCGCACAAAGATCTCATTTTTTCCCACGGTGTTTCACTTTTCCGGGGCTCCGCGATTTTTTTTGTGTGTACCTAAGTGGGGCTCTTGTCAAACAAGACCAACGGCCTCCATCACGTCAGACGTCGTGTCCTTCCTTCCAGTCCACGGGCGAGATGCCGAAGAAGACGAACGGAAAACAACGGGCCGCAATCAATCGTGAAGCTGCCAAACGCAATGAAGCACCTGTCGTCCCTCGCCTGCCTGTAGATCCGTCACTGACGGTGGACCCCACATTTGTGGATTCTGATCCTGAGTCGGAAGCCGGACAGCCAGAAATCTCGGCGCCAGTGGAAGTAGATATTTTTACCAATGCTCAATCTTAAAATGGGGTAACTGACCTCTGCTTAAAGCAGATTCCGACGGCATCCACCTCCCTCAAGCGCAAAAATCCGGATGACGACGATCTCGAGCGTGCAACTGATTGTTGCATGCAGCGTGTCCTTTCACTCCAACAGGACTTCCGCGAGGAAAAACCCCTGCTTCAGCTGATCATTGAGAAGGCCGGCCACAAGTGCCTATTTCTGCCGAAGTTCCATTGCGAACTGAACCCTATCGAAATGGTTTGGAGCCAATTGAAGCGCCGTGAGTCTCTCAGTTTTATTTGGTTCATCCGTCTGATTATTGCCAGGTTTCCGTGAATTGACCGACGGAACATTCCCCTGTGCCAAAACCTTTGTCCCGGAATCACTCGACCTCATCTCAAATGATAACATCCGTCGCTACTTCGGTCATTGCTATTGAATCTCAGTGTTCGCCTTAAGGGATAAGGCTTATGTTCACATAAGCCTTATTAAGGCCTTAAAGTTAAGGCTTAACCTTGGCCGAGGATGATGCTAACCCTTAATTAAGGCTTAGTGATGGCATCAAAGGCGCCAAACTTGAGTCTGTGACTCTGTGTTGCGGATCCAGCAGCAGAAAATGGAGTAGAACCCAAGTAGAACCCGTAGTTTTGCCAGTTTTTTGACAGCTACCTTGCATCAAGGCTTTCCACTGTCTAATGAATCTTGCCAGGCAGGGACGCAGCACATTGGAAACAACTCGATAGCGTACAACGGCCGAAGAGAAGAGCATTGAGATGAATAACTAACGAGTATTTGGTTGAAGAACACCTGGAACAGTGTTGCATGCACTCCCTTATTTTTTTACACCCGCTGAAACGGTGGGAAAAAATTGTCTTAAGGCCTTAATTCGGAGCCCTTAATTAAGGTTATTAAGGGTATAAGGCCTTAACTAAAATGTTCACCTTATAAGCCTTATGGGACATGCTATTGATACATGGATGCCTACAGGTGTGCTTGCAGTGAAATTCTTCGGTATCTCGTCGACTTTCTTGCAGGGTGGGTTTAAACTTGCGCCAAGCTGCATATGCAGTAAAGGAGTTCAAGTCTCATCGCCGGATCCCGGCGAACGTACACGAGCACGTCGGCATCGTCGAGCGCGCCTAAAAATCCTAACCCTAATCCGTCCCAAAAAGGAAATTACCTTACGTAATAGGGTTACGTTTCATTTTTGTCGGGGTCGAAAAACAAAATTTTGTTCAATCGTTCTGGGAAGCACACCATAGCTTCTTTAGCATCTCTTATGGTGTTCTGAGGTGTGTTTAATGTGACTCTTCCTTCGGGCAAAATGTAGTTACAACTTCTATATTTGGGATCGATCACTGCCAAATCCGGAACCGTGATGTGGTGACGGGCACTGTATAACTACCAAGACGTCCGTCATTTGTAACGTAGTGGGCAACGGTGGCGAGGAAGGGATGCTGGTTGCTGGAGGTCCACGCATCGCAGGAGAGGCTGACCTTGGACTCGAGTTCCTGGCAAATTTTAGAATGAAACAATAGCGGAAGACTGAATCTCTTACTGCAAACATCTTACGCGTTCCCTCGATGGTATCCTCACCCATCTTCATGATCCTGGAACAAATGGCCTTGCGGCCAGGGACCCGAAAGTTCAGTGTTGAACCGTGATGGGTGTATTCCATCAGACGAATGAACTCGGGCCGTTCAACCTCCTCGAAAGGCTGGTCGCAAGCCGCCATCCATTCCGCGAGAAACGTATCAAACACGGCCAAATCAAATTCGCCCTGCAGGAATTTCAATGATGAGTGGAATCGGAGTGAGTGTATCGACGCACCTGGGCCTTCCGAGCCTGCTGTTCCAATCCCTTAATAATATTGGATGTAGCCATCTCCACCTTGCCGAGATATTCTTTGGCGCCCGCCCCGTCGAGAGGGACTGTACCCTGGGCAAAACTAACCTGCTCCTCGGTCGGGGTGTGTGTCTGTGTGTGAAGGGCACAATACAGGCGGTACATGACCGGGAAATTATTCTTCAAGTGCCGGATGAGCTCTGTTGACATGATGTTGAAGTTGAGAATAAAGGAAGTAAAGGACCGCTTACTTCCGAGGTTTGAGCGCGCAGCTTTGGAAATAGTGATGATTTGACGGTTCCCGTGGAAGCACTTATAGTGCTTGTCACCTGGAGTACCGCTGGAGCCGAGTGCATTCTTCAAAACCGTCTCGTAAAAGAGGTAAATCGGGTTCCGAGTCTGGTCCAAGCTCGTTAATTAACCAACTAACGGTGAAAGAAATTTACGGCGGAGGGCTTATTGGTGTCCTCATCATCGAGACCGGACGCAGTGAGAGGTTCCGAGCTGTGTTGGCGCTTGGCATGATTTATTACTAAACGAGAGTAAAAGAAAGATTAGCGCGGGGGCTGCACGAGTCGCAGTCGACAGAGGTACCTTTGGCTGTACTCCCTGCCCGGTAACACGTCGGCGACGAATGCTTACATATCCCGTATCGGACCTTCGTCTTTGACACGTAAGAAGCGCTTTACCCTGCACAGATCCATCCGTCCTGAGTGTATTTCTTTGCGCTTCGATCGTGATCGATAATTTGTTTCCTTGTGGCTCGTACATAGATGCTCGTCCTCCCTGTCGTTTGGTATTCAATAACACGAATTTCCCGTTTAACTGCTTCGACTCCGATATGCGATCGACGTTTGTCTCTTGTGTGGTAGGTAGGTAGGTAGCATTACACGGCACGGTCCGAACAACGAACGCCAGTTTCCAGGAATTATCCCGGTGGACAAAGCAAGTAAAAATACACCATCGCCTCTGGACCACTCTCTGCCATCCAAGCCCCAGAACGCAGATCCCACAGGTTTCCCCGTGCCCCACGGTAGACCCCAGACGACAGAAAGCAGCAATTCCGGTGACTTAGAATCAGTCAGCTCCGATTCAGACAGTATTTACCCTACGGACGTCGCAGCGGAAAAGCGTAAAACTCTTGTAGGACATCATGCACATATTTTCCAACCAGAACAATAGTTGCGTGCTCGTGTATAATGGCCTTCAGAAACTCAACACTGGTGAGTTCAGCCACTTTACTCTGCACTTTCGGTACAGTGCGGAATTACTTTTCCAAGAGCACCGTGCGCAAGTTGAGGACCGCTGGCCATGGTGACGCCTGGCACTCCAACAAGGCATGTTCCGGAATTTCAACCGCGGTTGTACCGAAACGGCAGAGGCGCGCATCGCGGGGCACTGGTAGGTGAGCATGTCAACATACCGTAACCTTTCTAAGGCAAGTAGATGGGTCGACAGCATAACGGAAGTCAAAGCTTCACGATGACTTGCTGTCGTAACCATGGAGAGAGTGCCTCATATAAAGGGTTTTTTGAGCGGAAGGTTTGTCCTTTTGAAGTTCGCGCCTTCCGTGCAACATGTAGAGTTTGTCTGATTTGTCGGCTTCCTGCTGCAGCCAGTTCTCGGCGCACTTTTTCGCCCAGTTTCCGATATGCATCAAGAGTTTTCTCGGTAGAATATCGCGAAATCGAGCGGTGGAATCGAGAACGGCATCTTCTTCGCGGCAACGAGCACATCCGCTGGCACGAGCAAGGTGAGATAGTTTGAGCGGAGGAGAGATCCCAATAGCCAAGAAGCAGCAGAAAGCGACGGATTCGAAGCGGCATGACAGTGAAGAGGGTTACAAGCATGGATTGAGAATGAACATTCAGCCGCAAGAAACTGGTCATTGATCAAGAAGTCCGAGTCTCCCTTTAGAAGGTCGTGACATCTGTCCAAAACTCGCTTGCGTTTGGGTCAATCTTATTGATCCCCGGGTCCCACGGCGCATAGATACAACAGCTCTGCGCTCTTCGGTGCTCGCGAGCGGCGAGGTGGAGCGGCGAGGTGGCACCAATAGCCGCCATGAGTGTCTCGGCCGCAAAGGGAACCGGGCTCCAGGCAGAGATATATAGAACAGGTTTCCGCTATGGCTGTTATCTCAAAATGCCGAAAGTCAACGGGGCTTTACTTCCGAACAAGGCAAGATAAAATATCTCGAGAAAGTCGAAGGCTCACCCCCTCTAGGCTTGTCTCAGCTGCAAGAGAAGGAAGACTCGATGCGATCCCCATTCACCGTGTCTCCAGTGCAGGTTACCGGTTAAATGATCCAATGCGATTGTATTAACATTGTAATACAGCAAACACTCTGAGCATTGTGAACGGCCCACAGCGGAACTAGTAAGGGTTTCCAAACGGAAGTCAAAAGCAAACACTGACATCGGTTCGTCCTCCGTATCGACGTCCCAAATGGCTCGCCAAATAATATCTTTGATCCAGATGGAATCACCGCAGTGCTTGCCAAGCTTAATGAACGCCTTGACTTTGTAGAAGCAACGATCTTTGGATGGACCTTGCCAATCGAACAGGTTCACCATAAAGAAACTTCGCAAGATTTCCAGGAAGAAAATCCTTGGGCAGAAGCCCTGGCTCGCCGTCGCAGGGTTGCGAGCCAGTCATTGTCCGGGTCAACCGCGTACGATAGCTCCTATGATGCAAGTATTTCGGTGCATGCCAGCGGAAGCGGTTCTAGTTCAAATTTTCTGTTCGATTTCGATACGTTTCCATGGGACGGCGAGAGTGCCAGGGTTGCGAGCCACTTATAGTAGCGCTATATTTGAGTGTTCCTACCCCTCTACCCAACCATGCAGAGGGTACACTTAGTTTTAACGAGGGTAGCCTGATTTACCAGTTTACTTGCAGTGAAAGCGATTCAGTAGCATAGTGTTTACTACACACAAGAGTAGAGCGGTAATGTGGGCAAATGGCTTATATAGTAATTGCTTACCTTTTTGGCTGAACTGCTGATCTCATGGGTAATGTCCATTCCAATGCTTTCACAGCCCTAGACAAACAAACAATGGTCTCGATGTAAGTGACTCTGACTGAGGCAAGACAGTGAGTGACATCTCCATGCAAATCTCTATACAACTTGTAATTAAGGATCTGTGTATTTGTGTGATCTATGATTGAATGAGCTGAAAAACTACCCATTATCATTCTATTGAGTGTCCTGGAGGAGTCCCACGGCTCGGATTTGCTCTTGTACTCCCTGTACAGCACCGCGAGACAACTCGATCACAACGATTCCGGGCACGTGACCGCGCTTGTGATCACATTGGGACGTGTCGCGTCGCCGGACGGGGATGCACAGAGCTGATCTGAGGCGTGTAATCTCTCGAAAACACTTCAAAGTCAGAATATTGACAATTGGTTCACTCGCTGGAGGATAGAGCACACAGATATATAAGGCCTAGACTGTAGGAATATTTCACAGCTTCAAGTCCACTGTTCACGCGCTCCGGGTGCCATACCTCAATTAAGAGGACGATGTGCCCTCCATTATCCAAATAAGTGTTTTTAGAGCCATACAACATCCCACACAACCTTCAAATCACGACACAAGAGATGATCTCCGCAAAACACGCAAAATAATATATTATAATTACTACCGGCGGTATGGAAAGCTTCTGAGGACGTCATGCCCTGCGGAATTGTTGTGTAATTCTGCTTATATAGTTTTCAGAAACGTACGTTGAGAATTGAGGTCAGAACAGCTGTTCTGGCTGAAATGATCAAAAACAGCTCAAAAAGGAAAAAAAAATCGGCCGCGCCCTAAGTTCCGCAAAGAGCTGTAAGGACGGTAAGGTGATGGGGATCATACGTGAATATACTCCAAGTCCCGCGCTACCCTCATTATTCGTAATAGATCCTTGGCCAATAGCTTTGTCTGTGGTGCTTGCCGTGCTTTCAAGTCACTCATCTACATCGCTATCAATTCCACTGGTCCAAACCTTCGTTTCAAGGGAGTCGTTGAGGACCCGAATGACCCCTTGACATCTGATTCGGAACTGGGGTCAGGTGAAGAGGGAGGGACTGGAGCAAGCGACGAGGTGACTGATACAGTACGTCTCGATTGTACTTTGCCACATTGACATTATCTGACTTTGAAAAGTCTCACCGCGCAAAGAAACAAAAGATACACTTGTTACAGCTCTTTGCGGAATTAGGGCGCGGCCGATTTTTTTTCCTTTTTGAGCTGTTTTTGATCATTTCAGCCAGAACAGCTGTTCTGACCTCAATTCTCAGCGTACGTTTCTGAAAACTATATGAGCAGAATCACACGACAATTCCACAGGGCATGACGTCCTCAGAATCTTTCCATACCGCCGGTAGTAATTATAATATATTATTTTGCATGTTTTGCGGAGATCATCTCTTGTGTCGTGATTTGAAGGTTGTGTGGGATGTTGTATAGCTCTAAAAACAATTATTTGGATGGCGGAGGGCACACCGTCCTCGTAATTGAGGCATGGCACCCGGAGCGTGTGAACAGTGGACTTGAACAAGCAGAATATAGGTACAGCTCAGGCTCTGTGTATTTGTGTGATCTATGATTGAATGAGCTGAGAAACTGACCATTATCATTCTATTGAGTGTCCTGGAGGAGTCCCACGGCTCGGATTTTCTCTTGTACTTCCTGTACAGCACCGCGAGACAACTCGATCACAACGATTCCGGGCACGTGACCACGCTTGTGATCACATTGGGACATGTCGCGTCGCCGGACGGGGATGCACAGAGTTGATCTGAGGCGTGTAATCTCTCGAAAACACTTCAAAGTCAGAATATTGACAATTGGTTCACTCACTGGAGGATAGAGCACACAGATATATAAGGCCTAGACTGTAGGAATATTTCACAGCTTCAAGTCCGCTGTTCACGCGCTCCGGGTGCCATACCTCAATTAAGAGGACGATGTGCCCTCCACCATCCAAATAAGTGTTTTTAGAGCCATACAACATCCCACACAACCTTCAAATCACGACACAAGAGATGATCTCCGCAAAACATGCAAAATAATATATTATAATTACTACCGGCGGTATGGAAAGATTCTGAGGACATCATGCCCTGCGGAATTGTCATGTGATTCTGCTCATATAGTTTTTAGAAACGTACGCCGAGAATTGAGGTCAGAACAGCTGTTCTGGCTGAAATGATCAAAAACAGCTCAAAAAGGAAAAAAAATCGGCCGCGCCCTAAGTTCCGCAAAGAGCTGTAATTTTGGGCAGCATTCTACTGAGCGTGTTCCCTCCCCCCGGTGCAGAAGGATCCCTTGTTCACTCCAGAGGACGACAATGACGACGACAATGACGATGATACCCAGTCATCTCATTGCAAGGAGGAAACTCGTTTGTCAGACAGCAAGGAAAGTCTCGGCCGACTTCCACGGCCACTACATACATAAGAATCTATAGGAGCTTGGTTTAATCTGCAGCCGTTGGAACATTAATCTGGGATGAAAGCAGGGATTATTGAATCCGGATGAATTGGGCTGCAGGCTTGACAGGCAGGCGGCACTTCGGTAACCCTAGGAGCTCTGTTTAATCTGTGGCCTTTGTGTGGCGTCGCTTGCGCCGAAGTTGACCCTGATTAAAGATCAAGGATCTTTTTACAGCTCTTTGCGGAACTTAGGGCGCGGCCGATTTTTTTTCCTTTTTGAGCTGTTTTTGATCATTTCAGCCAGAACAGCTGTTCTGACCTCAATTCTCAGCGTACGTTTCTGAAAACTATATGAGCAGAATTACACGACAATTCCGCAGGGCATGACGTCCTCAGGATTTGCTCTTGTACTCCCTGTACAGCACCGCGAGACAACTCGATCACAACGATTCCGGGCACGTGACCACGCTTGTGATCACATTGGGACGTGTCGCGTCGCCGGACGGGGATGCACAGAGCTGATCTGAGGCGTGTAATCTGTCGAAAACACTTCAAAGTCAGAATATTGACAATTGGTTCACTCGCTGGAGGATAGAGCACACAGATATATAAGGCCTAGACTGTAGGAATATTTCACAGCTTCAATTCCACTGTTCACGCGCTCCGGGTGCCATACCTGCAGGCCCCTATTCCACTGGAGGACGACAGTGAAACCGACATCCAAATGACTGACGTGCCTCCAAAAAATCTGGGCAAAGGCAATCATTGTTACTTTGCTTAACGATTCTAAACTCACCAATCATCAGATTATTCTGTTTCAACTGGCACTCAAATGAACAAACGGAAGTCCGGTATGTTCACATGCCAGCGCACCTCCCACATGACTCTTATTATCCTTATCCTTATTATCCATAGGCCCTGCGAACAAAAAAGTCTTCAACGGAACCGGCTCAGCCTGATGTCGATAAACGGCCGGAAGGATGGCTCTGGCAACTTGGCAAACTGTCCAAAATGACGAATGCGGAAATGGATGAATGGTCCGGTGAAGGCATGTCAGTACTTGTGAATCCTGCTCTTATCTGAACGAACCGTTATCAGGTGACAGGATGTCATTATCGATGTTGGTACAGGCTGCGGAAAAACCCTATGCTTCACACTGCCCTTGCTTCTGGAGGCAACGGATATTGCGATGATTGTGTCGCCACTCAGTGCTTTAATGATAGACCAGGTATGACGCTCTCAAGAACTAGCCCGATTCCATCTGATAAAATATCGCAGGCTCAATCGTCAAAGATCCCGACGGTTGCTGTTTGTGGTGAGACTCTGGCACAGGTTGGGGCGGAACAGGTGTACGCAGTACGAAACTCTTCCTTATTAAATTTGTTGCTCGCATCTCTGATCCCTCACAGGACATTGTGTCGGGGAAGTTTCGCCAGGTCATTGTCTCCCCCGAGATCACTACATCTCTCGCATTTCGGAAATCCACCCTATCGAAGCCTGCTTTCACAAGCAGGCTACGCTGTGTGTGTATCGATGAAGCACATTGTATCAGCCTCTGGGGAGGAAGTTTTCGTCCCGACTACGCAGATCTTGGCCTTCTCCGCGGGCGCATACCTTCGAACGTGCCCTTTGTGGTTGCCTCCGCGACACTGCCTCCTCACATTCTGGATGATGTACGGAGCAAGCTGGGACTGTCTCAAAGTGCAACTTACATCGCACTTACCAATGCGCGCCCAAATGTTGCCCTCTCATGTCGAGCCATGAAACACCCGGAAGAATCCAAGGCAGACTTGCGATTTCTCATCGACTCCACGGCATCGAAACCAGCTGACATTCCGGTCACGCTAGTGTATTGCAACCAGCGTCTGACATGCGAAGATGCCTGCGACTCGCTTCGAAGATGGGCTCGAGATGAGAACATCCCCGAGGATTGCATCGCCTTCTACCACGCAAAAATCGGACAAGCTCAGAAACGGCATCTAGAGGAGCGTCTCCGTAAGGGAGAAATTCGAATTCTATTCTGCACTGATGCTGTGGGAATGGTGCGTGAATTTAACTGTTGTGCAACGACTCAGCTGACGCAAATGAGGGGTGCGACATGAGGAACATCGAGCGAGTCATTCTATGGGGCCTTCCCCCGTCTTTCTGTGCTCTTGTTCAGCGCGCAGGTCGCGCAACACGCGACTTCTCCAAGCTGGGTGAAGCAATTTTAATTGTTCCTGCCAGCGTCATGAAGAATCGGGTTTCGGAAGAGGAGATTGAGGTACGTATACCGTCTACCGTCGCGACCGTGACCTCCTTCGGTCTGAGATCGTGGACTTCCTACGTCACGGCTCCATCCCCGCTCGCTATCCCCTCCGGGAAAGCGGCGGTGTTATCAATGAACCTATGAACCAGGAGAACTTCGTACACATGATGAGTCGTTTTTGCCTTCGGAATATCACTCACAATTCTTCGTTCTTCGGCGAGCCTCTTCCCCCGCGGATTGTCGAGTGTCTGTACGAACGCGGCTCGAACCACGAGGTTCAGCACCACCACCAGGCTTTCAAGGAGAGGTTCTACGACTCCGTGTACTTCTACCAGTATCGCGATCCCGACTACTTCTGTCGCGCCGACCCGAAGCGGATCATCGACGACATCAGAAAATCTGGAGCGCCGTATTGGTTTGTCGGTGCGGAGGCGCGGGCTCTGGCGCTCATCTACCGTGTTGTCGCTGGTAAAGATCTCCAGCTGACGTGGGGGATAACGGACATCTAGTGTTGAGTCTTCATTCTACCCTTTTTTTTTATCGTTCCCTTCCCATCCATACCATTCGGTGTTTTCGGCGTTGTTTCGGCGTTTTGGCTTTGCGGAACTTGCCCAGCACAGCCATTTGAGAGCGACTGACACTTTGATCACCGCTTTCTTCTCTTACGCTATGGACTCTTCTGGATAATTCCATTTGGCACCCCCCCGTGCCAAAAGCACGGGGGGTGCTGCTATGTGGCAACCCTATGATTATGTAAACTACGATAAGATTCCCAATCTCCCCAATCTTCCCAAACTGGCTGTGGCTGTCCGCATGGGACAAAGCTTCGCTGCTTGCTTCAAGCAACAAGGTTTGAATAATAAGTAATTGCTGAACCTTTAGGTTTGGCTACCCAGGGGAACTTGGATTTCGGGAGCTTTCACTACATGTACAAACAAAGATTTAGTCATGCAACATTGGTCATGGTAAAATAAAATCGTAAGAAAATGGGACAAGACCTGGGAGTAAATCAAAATGCAAGGGTATGTTTTCCAACTTCTTACCGGCTTGAATCCTGGTGTACCTTCCCGTTTCATTCCCAGAAGGCCCAGAAATTCTCCCAGTTCAATTTTGGTCATTAGTCATTCCTGCTTTATGATCGTAGAACTTGAGAAAGTACATTTCATGTTTTTCTCGGGGTGATTTCGCGTTTTTGATTGCGGATCACCGGTCCGGTGGCTGTGCTGCACTACGCGCCGCCTCGGCGCGACGGGACCAGTGGCCGAGTTTGCAGTGAAGAAAGGCCCCGTGAAGCTCCAGCCAAGGGTTGTCCGGAAAATAAGCTGTTTGAGAGCGAAATTTGGGGATTTCCTTGTCCGGATATAAGCTTTTCGAGGCCAAAATCCGCGAACCCTTGTCCGGAATTAAGCTTTTTGAGGCGACTTTTTGAGATTTTGGATGGCGGAAGGCTCCGGGAGGTGCCGAAAATTTGGTACAATTGTAAGCATCGGCATCTCGGCACTCCAAGACCCTTGTCCGATATAAGCTTTTTCAGGCCAGAAACTGCGCAAAACATAAGCTACAAGAAAGTTTTACCCGGACAACCCTTGGCTGGAGCTTCACGGGGCCTGTGAAGAAGTACCGCTCGCACCGTGGGGTTCAGCGGCGCGAATTGGATGTGGTGATTGCAGAGTGGAAGAAAAAGTCGAAGTTGGGAACTCTATAGCCTGTTTCGACTCTAATTTTTTTCGTTTTCTGGCCGAAGATTTCGCGTTTTTTTTTCCCACGCTCAGCCCACCTCCGTTTCCTCTGAAACGAAAATTTCACCACTAAAGTAGATTATTCTGATGCTGAATCTGCAATCTAGAAGCAATTCGGTGGGAACTCCGGCTTGTCATGAAGTTCCGTCCGCCACCATACCAGTGCGTAGGATGTTAGGGCACGCCCTCCAAATTTCGTAGGGTACTTAGATTTACCTTGACTTTGGTCCCTCAAAACTGCAGGCTAGTAATAACTAAGCTTATTTGAGAATTAATGTATAGTGGTGTATCTGGGAGCTGTGAGCTTTGGATTTTTTCTCCAGGAAACATTCAAGAAGGTGTATGAAGCTGATGTTCCTTGCAGTCGCGCCGGGGTCGGGTACAGATCACGACCTTGGCTTAGTTGGCGCGCATGACAACGACTATGACGTTGGTCAAGGGGGTGGGGACGGGGATGATGGACTAGACGATGATCCTCCAGGTAAGCAACGAGCTTTCTCCTTACCTTTGTCTAATCCGGGCTGGTTTCAGCTCGTGAGAACTCATGGAATACACCTCAAATCGACAACGGGGATGATGAAGACATACACCAGAACGCGCAGAGTTCACTTGAGGTGCGTCCTCTTCTTGTCCTCTTGTTTGTTAACAGGTTCCGCACACTTACTTCACCTGTCTTTAGTTCACGATGCACGATGTGAATGTCCAGAGGAAGAGGAAGCGTACCCGCAGTGTGTTGACAACCGAAATATGACTCTGACGCAAGCAACACGAAGGCCTGATAAGAATCACAGTGCAGTTAGAGACGAAAGACCCGGTGTAACACTGCAACACTTACCGCTTGTGGGACCCTCGCCATCAACCGGTGGATGAGTTCGAACAAGGATCGTGTCGAATTGACCAGCTTTGACGGGTTTGATGCCTTTTGAGGTCATCTGCATGGATTGAGCTTTCACGGCTCTGATTTTATCTAGAACGATGTGCGAGGTGACCTCTGATGCGGTGGGAAGGGTAAGTGAAATGTGTTTATAGACGGCGAAAAAAGTCGCTGTAGACGGTGCAAGGGTGGGAATGATTGAGTTGTCAGTGAGAAAGTCCGTGAGGTTTTCCAAAAAGTCAGGGGTGTGGAAATCAGTCGAGATCGAGGCAGCGGTGAGGTTGGGAAAATCAGGATTTTTCGCGACGGCATAGACGGGGATCATGGGGCGCGCAGCCTGCGGGACATCCAACTCCCCCTCGTCATCGTCCGAGTCATCCGGAACTTGAAAATCGGGCTCAACAGGGGGCTCCACAGATTCCTCCTCGATTTTCGGATCGACATCACTGGCAGGTTCAGCAATGTACCCTGGAACAGCCCACTGGAGGTAGGATCCAAACTTGTGAACGGCCTCTTGGCGGCGCAGCCAGACGGTCATCTGCTGGGTGTAAGCCTTCTTGTTGGTCGCTTTATAGCCGACCTTCGCAAGGTCAATGTGGAGTCGTTCAGTGTTCTCTGTGTTGTAGCCGTCGGCAGTACCACGAGAACGGATGGAGTCGATATAGTGTTTGAGTTTATGGATCTTGTTGATATTGAAATGCTCGCGGATCTCGAGGTCTATAAAGACGGCCTTGTTGTCGTGAAAAGCGGCCCAGGCGGCATCCATTTGGGCTAACGATTCGTCGCAGTGGGTTTCGAAATGGGCATAGTAGGTGAAATCGAGGACGCCCCGAACAGCGAGCTGAACACGTGGCTCTGTAGCATTTGCGAGAGCACCGAGATAGACCTTCTCCATATTCTTATGCTCGGTGCCGGTCCACTGGGAAGTAAGAGTGATCCCTTTTTAAAAATGTCGTAAAGTCGGATGTGGGGCCATCGCATGGAAGCGCAGGTTAATTTCCGGGCCCAGGCCGGACATTGCAGCGCTGGACCAGGTAACAACGTGATCTCCGAAAGCGCCGTTGTGGATCTCGTGAAGCATTTCAGGTGTCATGCATGTGAAGATGTCGCAGTGGGGGAAGTCCGCCCAGAAAGGATAATGGGGCGGAGGTTTTGGGATGCACATCCACCCGGGACCCTCAGGCAGCGCATCAATACGCTGGAGAAACGCGCGGTTGTTGTGGAATGAAGGGTTAATAGGGATCTTCAAACCCCAGATTTCGACCTCATTTCGACCTCATTTCACTTTTATTTCACTTTCTATTTCACATCCTCGAGAGCTCGAAATGAAAATTCAATTCTGATCCTAATAGGGTCCGCTGACAATTCCACTTTGAAGAAAATAATTGACTGTCAGTCAGAATGTCAGGCTGACTGTCAGGACTGACAGATGACAATTAACAATTGCCTATTTTGGAATTACTAGCTATTTTACGAACTACCAGTCCCAGTTGGCTGCTTGCGGTGCTGCAATGGGCTGGGGCTGCGCGTTTCCAGTCTCCTTAGTCGCCACGTCGTCATCTGTGACTGACAGCAAGCCCTTCAATCCGGGGGCCCTCAACATCACATCCTTGTCGACAACAAATACGCTTCTTCAGGGGTAATCTTGCGTTCTATTTCTCAATTCAACCTTGACTGAGCAGTTTACAGGAGCAGAGAGAGGATGACGCGATGCGGACACTGGGCAAAAGACGAGCAGAAAGTCGGCAGCGCGACGTGTCCCGACTGTAAAAAAGTTCTGTGATATGGGCCCGGGGGACTGATCAATCTCGAAAAAACCCATCGTGGCACACAAGTATGCCGCGACCTCAAGGTCTCCCTGGGTGCCGGCCGTTCGGCGAAAAGACGTCGCGGGGGAAACCATAGGTGTTGCACATCTGGCTTTTAATTCGTGCACAGTATATATCCAAGTAGATGGTAGACCGGCGCCAAGAGCGGTACAACATAGATGTAGTTGAGTTGCAGCCGCTGTTAAACCTGGTCGGTTTCATGATCTCTTCTAATGTCTTCCAGACCACGCGGTTCTTACGCTGTGTTTCCAGAATTCATTCAGCTCCGAATTTTGATCAGAGCACATGTTGAACACAGATATCCATTCATGGGCCGCGCGCTTACCGTGGCGGAATCTGAACAGTCTGCAGGGTCACGGGTTGCAAGATATGAAACAGTCATTGCCCCGTGGAATGACCGTATTATGTGTCACGGTTATCAGGATACGACCATGACCTCCATCCCAACGTCGGCTGTCTCCGGCTGGAGTTCATCGAAGGCCAAATCCAACATCTTAGCCGAGTGCCTTCTGCTCCCGGGCACCAGAGTATCACTCTCTCCCATATCCGAACCTTGGTGCATACTTCCCAAATGTTCTGCAACAGCAATCCGAAGGGCATGCAGCTTGGAGGCTTTATTCTTCAGTCGATAGTTCCGAGGAATCACTGTCATGCCAGGGCTCCAAAGTGTCCGATGTTTTTCTAGTTGTTCATGAATTTCTTTCACTTTGAGCTTGCTGATCTCATCCTCAGTGAGGATGAGACCACTCAGTTGAGACGCTGTTTGGTGGCATTTCGTTCCGATATTTTCGACTGTCGGCAAGCCCAACGTCTGACCCAATTTCAGCAAAAATAACTCAAACCTGCACGGACGCCCTACATCCAACTGAGCCAGGATCTCGAAAATGAAAGCGGAGAGGTCATTGCTGTTGCATGTGGTCCAGGCCTCCTTGGTGTCACGCACAACCGCTATCGACTCGCTGAGTTCACGTATGGAGGGGAATAACTTTAATGGATTAGCGCTGCTTCAGTATGAACTGATAAGTACCTTCCGCAGCCGCCCAGCGACAGCGGTCCCAAAAATGCTGTTTAAGATCTAATATCTGCAGTCATTTTCATAAAAGATAAACAGGAGAACTCACTCTGGATTTCAAAAACTCGGTCAAGAAATCGCGGTGAAATGCCTTTTGCAATCATATCAGCAACACAAGTCCCGGCCGGTTTAGCAGAAGCATACCAACAATGCGACGTTACTTCTCAGGATGTCAGATATTTCACGTTCATCCACATTCATCCAGGCCACACGTGTCGAATCTATGCAACTAACGTCGGCGACCAACGCACCCAATGAAGGCAAAAGCTTGAGCAGATATAAATACGTCAGACTGGGTATGGTACAATGGGGAGAATATCACCACTGATAATGTAAATATCAGTTGCTCAGTGCCCTTGGGGACTAGGATCGGAGGCTGGAGTGGACTGAGAGCGGGGCTTGCGGAGAAATCTTCCATATCTTGTTGTTCTGCTTTCAATTTTCTAAATTTCACCCCCATTACTTATGGCGTTCCGGAGTCCGGACTGCCCTCTCCCTCGAACATGGCAATAACCGTCAGGCAGAGTGCCGAAGAAAAGTGCGAGACCCAAGCGTTCCGCTGTACCTTGTGGTGCCTCCAATTATATCCCCAGGGCCATCGAGCGACCACAATTCTTTTTGGCGACCCAAAATTTCGCGCTTTTTCACTCTAATTTAGGAGTGACCCCGATTTCTATGAAATGAAAATTCCACCTATAAACCCAGCCCAGGTTCCTCCTTGTAAATCCTGGAGGAATCCGGTGAAAAATGCGGTGTGACATGAAGTTTTGACCGCCACCATACCTGGTCCCCATCGGCCTGCCGCTTGGTCACATTCCCGTTCGGGAATCTTCCTAGGGTTGCGCATTGGTTGCGCACGCAACCCTCGCAGGCCAGTGGACGTCGGCGTACACATTATATTCATTTAATACTGCCAAGCGAACGAGGTCTAGAATCACAATTCCAATTACTTTACTACGGCCATGAACTACGACGCCGCTTTCTAAAATTGTTGCCACCTTTCGTCAACTTGCCAGAGGCAAGTATTTCCCTCATATGGATAAGGATTTTCAAATCGGTATTTGAATGACCGTTGATAATCCTCCAACCACAGTCCACAGTCTTTGCCCTTGGATGGGAGTCCTTGACCACTGTAGTGTATGTCACGGTGGGTGGGCATCAGTTCTTGTGCGACCCGTTGAGATTTAGGCTCCCCGTATGGTTCTACACCGGCCGGAACCCTGAAATGGAAATCTGCTGTCTTCTTGTCGTATTCCCGCTACCGTAAGGTAAGGGTCTTAGAGAGCCTGATTTTCAAAAATTCACATTTTTGTCAGCTATTTTCGCGTAAGCATTGATTTTCTCCCTCAAAACTGCTCGGCACCTCAACGCGGATCGCATTTCGGTCAGCAATTTTCACGTAAAGTACCAGAAGGTTCCTCCGTGTCCCCAAAAATCGACACAGATAATTGCCGTGTGACGTGGCCTAACGTGGCATCGTTTGCTCTTTGCCTCCGACCACCACCATCGCGACCTATGGCTCCCTCAGTGGCCAGTGCAACCTCCTGCTCTCAATCTCGTTCAACCCTGTCTCACGGCGCTCTCTCTAATCTCTGTTGACTGAATATTATCCTCAGGAATTCCGGCTCATCAATCCATCGCGTCTGGCGATCTTACCCTTCCGTCTCTCTGTGACTAGCCTCGCCTATGATCTGGTTCTCCGTAGTGACTGGCAGTTCTTCGGTTGTGGAAGGGTGGTGCATGGCTCGTTCCTCGGGTATCGTTCACCCTGCCCAAGTGGAGTGCTGCAGAATGAACTATACCACAGGTTTAAAAAGATCCTTTGTTTTCTCAAGCCATCAGAATGTCTTTAACTAGTCATCCTTTATTTGATCGCCGGTAGGCGTTGTTTTCGCAAAGCTTTGCTGCATTTATGACAAGAAAAAAATGCAAAAAGATGCAAAAAATACACCTGTGCAACACAGCAGAAGATTCAGATATCACACATACTATTCTTTGATGCCAGGTACTATGGAACGGTCAGGACTCGCTCGCGGCGGTTGAAGAGAGCAGAAAATGATCCGAGCGGCATGTTGATGGGAGATCACTGCCGTGTATAAGCCGAGCCGCAGACCTGCGCTCAGACTTCAATTTTCCCGCCACCGAATGCGAGTCCCTCGTCGCTCTTCTTGGAGTCACCCCGGGTCAGTTGTATACCCAGGTCCCTGCACCGCTGCCGAGTATCGGTTCTTGGTTCTCTGATGCAGCAGAAGCGCTGGATGAACTCGAGGAGCCTGTTGATTCCGAGGAGGAGTTCGACAATGAAGAACCTTCGACTTGTGAAGCTGAGGAGCTTCAGGCCCTCATCGATGGGGAGGAGCGCTTGGACGCGCCGGTTCGCAGTGCACAGGTAGACCGTGAATTCACCAAGCTGGCCTTCGCGACCATAGCTATTTCGGTCGACGACCACATGCGAGTGTACGTTAAAACGAACCGCGCTTTGATTCTTTGCTGACGATCTGTTTAACAACAGACATGAGTTCCAGGAGACCGACGAAGACCTCGCAGAAGAAATCCTGGGTGACGAGCACATCACGCTCCAAGAAACGTTGGCTTCCGTCGCCGCGGCACTACCCCCTGTTCAGCTTCCATCCGAAGCTTCAAAGCCCTTTGGTCGCGGCACAAATACTGCTTTTGGGAACCTGGATTTCAAAGCCCTGGTCCGTCAGCGCAAAGAGCACCAAACGCGCCAGGCAGCTAACTGCGCTCGGATCAAACACACCAACCCCGACGAATCTTTGCCAGTTTCGGAAGAATCCACACGCCGCCAAATCCTTCGCAAGTATCATGAGCTCTTGAAGGAAGACCAAGCTCGGGCGGTCGGAACTGCGGTCGAGCGCAAAGCCCGTTGGGGAACGGACCCAAAGCCCACTGCGGGAAATGCTGCCAATGCAGCCGCAGCTGCTTCCGCCGTCGCTACCAGGGTTGGTCTTTTTCTCTCACGTTGCGCGAGTCACTGGACTGATATGGTGGACAGGCTGCAACACGTCGTACAAAATTATTCAAGGATGCGAAACTTACCGCTCGGCATTCAGCGTTGGTCACAAACGCTGGTTTGACACACTTCACGCAACTGGCTGTGGGTGATTTTGGGATCGTTTGGACGGAATTGGGTCTGCGCGTTGGTAAAGGTCAGTTTTGAAGTGTTTTTCTTCCCACCGCTTTAGTCTTATATATACTATCATAGTCGAAACTCTTTACACCAAGGGCGGCGGAAAGAACGGGAAGCACGGCGCAGTCACACAGCACCACAACATCAGTGCATTCTCTTATATCGGGGTACAAGTTTTTGAGCTCGCGCACGCTCGTCAATTCCGCGCAATTCCGCAGGCAACATCATTTCTATATACACACCAGTTCCGCCAGCTGCCGCCGTTCACATTCCTCTGCCGTCTCACAGGGAAGCCAGACGTAAATGCGGTGGGTCTGGAGCTAAGCCCCGATGACGCGAATCTATTCAAGGACCTCAACTCCGGGATCAACAGTATTAACATTGCCGTGAAGTTATCCAAGTCGCGCAAGAAAGCCGCGGAGCTTGATGCTGAGGAGGACACAACCGAGGACTTTTAGATAGTCGTAGCATGCGTAGAAACCCTTGGAGACGTTGGTAGCGCCCGCGGCGGCAAAATTTAGCGTATTCCTGACAAAATAGGCGATTTTGAGGCCTGTAGCGAAAATCCTGACAATTTTGGCGGATTTTAGCCCTGTTTTACATTCCTGACATGTGGCGAAAAAAAAAATTAGGCCTGTCGTATTCCTGACAAAATTTCCCAAATTTGTCCTGACATTTGGGCTCAAAAAAAATCAGGCCTTTTCACCTATTATCAGGGGTCCTGGGATAGCGCTTTCTGAAAGATCAACTTGCATCAGCATCAACGATTCCCGATTGGTTGATCAATACAGCCACGTGCAGCGGAGTTTGAACGACTTCAACAACTCCCGCTTACTCTTTAAGCTGAACGTTAAGGTGCGCTCATGTATTACTTATCCAGGTCCAAATGTATATGCTACACAACTACTTTACACATTATCTGCAATTGCCATGGGTTTGGGTGTTTTCAGGTAGGAGGGATTATTTTCAACCAGACTTAGGTTGATTGCAACGATAGGTTGATTCTATTCCTCGGAACCGCCCTCGTAAAGGTAAACCGTGAGTAGGTTGAATCAAATATGTTGATAATTATCCTATGAAGCAGGTTGATTCAAATCAACCTATCATCACCCGTCAATAGGTTGAAGTGCATTTATCAACCTAATGATTGTTGAAATTCAACATGCTACGGCTCCATAGTGATTGCCAGAGGATTTCCAGAGGCGACGGCAGCATCAAAGGCTGAATTACGGAAATCTGGCTGCAAATACACTGGATTATGATAATCTGCATATTTAGAGGACCTCAAAAGTCGGCACACTGGAATCCAAACGAAAAATCACTGGATTCCGACAGACATCAAATCCGGCCGAATTCCACTGACCTCCGGGATAGCTGTGTACTGAGGTGGCAGGGTCACTAGTGTGGTGCGCGCAAGTGCTTCAACAGCAATTGTGTGCTAGAGGAGTAGCTGTCTTAGATATATGACTACAATATATCATTTCTGCTGCTCTGCGATGGTTTCTAAGCTGTATATAGCCCGGGGAGAATAGGTGCGCTCAAAGTAGAATTCTGCGGCCGGTCGCAGACGCAGATGATCATGTGGCCAGTGACCGGCCATCACAGTTGGTAGATGTTTAGTCGTGTGTGCCTAAGCCCTCGTGAATCGGAAATTTCTCGTCTCTTGTCTCTTCATCGCCCCCAGGCATTATACCACCTAATATCGACTTGATACTAGCCCATCCATGTCTGGCCGTAAAAATCTCCCGAAACTCGCCCAAATCGCGTGGGCCGGGATGAGAGAGCTCTGACTTGGATTCTCCTCGAGAAGCTTCAAAAAAGGAGAATTTCGTTGTTCTCTTCGGAAAACAGGACCCCAAGGATGTGCGTACACCACTGCCTATTACCTACGTAAAATCTGACACCCTTCAATCAAGAATACCTCTGGTGACCGTAAGATTACCGTCTATGAGCGGATCACGCAGGAGATGTTCCCGGAGGAGTACAAGGATCATTCCAAGACTCTCGGGGCTCGTGTCAAGGGCAAGACCGAGGAGTACACTTTCTTTGGTTCTTTTCTGACGCATGCTAACGACCAGTAGTCTCTGCAAAGTCTATAAGGAGAAGGCAGCGCGTCTTCGCGTCACTGGGGGTGGTGTGGGTGCTCCAGAGGATGCGGGCGCTGGTGGAGGGCACCAGTACCTTGACTATACATCCCAGGCGATGGCCCCCACCACGATACCCCTGCTGCGGCTGCGAAGGATCATGTGTTTGAGATAGGACCTCGAGACTTGGGAATGGACAGTTTCCCGTCCCATTTCCGAGGCAGAAGAGGGGGAAAAGATGGCTGGGAGGTCCATGATTATTTTGCTGATTTTATCGTGCTCGAGCGGCTCTTATCGATGTAAAAGTACGTGAAGTGATCAATTAGGCCGGAAACGGTCATGGAACAAATAAGTGACGGCCGGTCACTGGCCACATGATCATCTGCGTCTGCGACCGGCCGCAGAATTCTACTTTGAGCGCACCTAATGAGGGGCCAGCTGATTCCTGCCCCGATATGTAGCCCGTGTGGCCGATCAATCTTATGAAAGTCGTGCGACCTGTCTTAATGAATTCACAAGATTTCGAGGCTTAAGACATTTCCGCCGGTCCCCGTTTGTGATTGTTCCAAAACTGTCGTATCAATTTCTCAAGACTCTGAATCTTGACGCAGTTCCAATTCAGTGGTGCAGCCGTGTAGTGGGCATTGTCCGGCTCGCCGGACCGGAGATAGGCTTGTTCCGAACCTAACATTGATGGGGACTGGCAATGGTCCGTATATGGGCGGCGCTTATGTAAGGCTCCCAAATGCAGAAATGATGACACATTCCCTTGGTCCGCCATAGCACTCTACACCGCCACTCGAGGACTATGTTTCTCAAACCTCGAGTGTCGACATTCTTGCAACCTTGACAAAACATTTAATATGTGTTCTTCCAAGGTTTCGCAGACATTTTAAAGAAAAATGTTGACAAACTGTCCCAGAAATACCAGTTAAACATTTATACAACATCCCTCAAATACGGAATTGAAAAATGCTTGAGGGATTCGACATTTTTTATTTTGACAATGTTGTGTGTACGAAACATTCTCAGAACATTAGTCCTGAATGGCGGTGTATCTAGCACCCTTCTTGAACAACTTTGTATGAGGTAGGTAGGTAGGTAGGTAAATTACACAGCACAGTCCCGCTTAGGAACTCCAGGTCCCAGGAAGTATCTGAGTGTACAAGGCACGATCATACACTACAGTCCCTGGACTCCTCTATAACCCTGTAGCCGAGCTCACGGTCGCTATCTTTCGACACGCCGCGGTAGAACTAAAGGAAAAACAAAGAAGTAGTTAGTGGAAAATGAGGACCTCGAAAGAAGCTCAAGACAGGAACAACTTGGGTCATTGTGGGAAAACACAAAGTGTAGAACTTCAGCGGCAAATGATGAGACTAGAGCAGTAAAGAGGTTCAAGCCTCTTGAAGTACCTGAATGTTCATCATTGTTTGGTATTGCCATATTTCTTGAAGTGATCTATACTCGTGGTAGTTCTTCAATGACTCAGGTCGTCCTGATGTAAAGAGAGCTGGTCATTCGAATTGATTGACTCCTGAACCCATTCTTCCTGTGCATATTCACCGATTTGCTCTAGTTCATTCTGGACCTCCTGAGGTGAGGTCATATCCACTAGATCAAGAACAGTGCGGCCGCGGAATGGGAGTCTTGACACATATTAAATCATTAGCCCATGAATTCTACTCATTGCACCTAGTTCTCGTGAACTTTTTTAAGAGTGGCTTGAGATTAGTCATTTTGAACGGGGTCAAATGAGGTGGTCAAGACGAGACGGAGGCATTGAACTCGAAGAGGAATTATCCCACTTTCCGTGGGTGGCAGAGCAGTCATGGAGTAAGTATGGAGATTCAGTTTGCGGCAGACATAAGGAACTTGAAATGAGTTTGTTGTTGGTCATGCATTCCATACAACTTTGCATTCCTTATGACGATCGGCCACACATGTCTGTGATCACCAGTACTCCCCACAATAGCAAGCCGCCTGTGCCCGCAGATTTGGAGTAAATTGTCGAGAGTGTTCTATGTCTCTTCTCGCGTATCCCGACCTATCTTCTGTTTTTGGCTAAGCAGATTCTTGGGGCAGTTGGAAGCATCATCGCACACAGGAACAGGGTCAAGCTTGGTCCAGTTCATTACGAGGGGGCCGTTCCTGTCAAGTGACTGGCTGATGATCATAAAGCCCAGAAAAATGAAAACAGAGATGGATACACCAAGCACGTTAACCCGGCCAAGAAACTTCTGCGTCCAATACACTTCATCACCATCAAGGCATGTTTTACCGATGAGTTGCACGAGGAGAGTGTCATTTGCAGACAGCAAGAAAAGAAGCGGTGGCCGTGATTCGGGTATGCCAGTGAATTCAGGGAATGTGTCTGAGAGATATGCAGTAAATGTAATCGGGGTGTGTCAACTGTGACTATGATAATAATAATATCAATGCAGTCGCCATTTCAACCGATCCCGGAGTCGCGCGGCTAATACCAGTCAGATCCCAGTTCATCCTGCATTGCGGGCCAGCAGTGGGCAAGAGATGCTCGGGGGGTGTGGAAATTGCAGGGAACTGGGAATACTACCCTCTGCCCCCGGTTACCGATGTGCCGCCGGGATTTAATGGGATGATAATATATAAGTGGCTGCCTGAGTGCTGGCCACGCAAGGATGCCTAAAGTCAACGGAGCCCTGCTGCCAAATATGGCAAGATTTCTTTTTCTTTCTGAACACAACTTTCTACTCACAATTATTGGGCCAGGCCTGCCTAAACTGCAAGAGAAGAAAACCCCGATGCGACTCTAACGCAAGCTGCGATCAATGCAGGAAAGAGTGTCAGTTTCGGCGGCGGATTTCGGATGACGTTTTCCTCTAGTAAACGATCCGAAAGTTGCGAACGGCCAGAGAAAAACAAATCTGGTCTAGTTTCCAAAAAGAATGTCAAGACTTCTCAGAGCATGACGGCCTTTGGTACGTGTTTACGTCCAATGTAATCGAAACACATTCTAAGTTTTCCTTGTAGATGGTCTGACAGCGGCGATAACCAAATTAACTGAACGTCTTGATTTCGTGGAAACCACAATCTTTGGATGGACGTTGCCCATTGAGCACGGTCTGACCCTTCAACCTCCGCAGTTGAATTTTGGATCTCCAATTGCCACAGGTTAGCTTATATCCCTCTACAGGTCACCAGAGGTCCTTGAGACACTTCATGGCGCGTCAGACGCGCCGTGGCATGCAGTTTTCGCCATACGAGCTAGATGCCTCACACAGGCACACACGTGACGTGGGGCTCATCGAAACCACGGCTATTGACGACCTCATCGAGGGTGCCCTGGCCATCGCGGATCGTCATTTCCAGGATCTGGAGGATGGCAACATTGCCGACGAGGAGGACGATGAGTGGGAGGATGCTTTTGAGGTGATCTCCCTTGCACCCTCCCCGCTGTCAAGTGCCGCCTCATCACCGCTTTCATCCCCTCCTCGCTCTCGCCCTGGGTCGCCATCAGCATCCGTATCCTCAAAATTGCGGCAGGCCTCACCTGACTCATGCAAATCGCGCTCTGGCTCACCTCTCTCCGACTCATGTCCTACCACCCCGATGCCCATCGACCCGGCCGACGACCCGGATTTGACACCCCTCGTCCACAACGTTCACCGGCGCTGGCGACTCGAGAAAGCTGTGGCACGCCGTCGCAAGAGGCGCCGACGTGCCGCCCCACATACACCTTTTGAGCGCCGTCCAAACCTACACCGGTCTCAGGTGCATCGCGAACAGCCACCTGAGACCCTCAACGTCGATGCTGGGGATCTACCAGTGTCAAGTGGAGGTGCATGGACAGGAAAGCGCTCCAAGGAAAAGCGACGCCTTTTCAACCTCCCCGAGTTGCGAGCTATGAAATGCAAGGTGATTCAATGGAATGGACGGTATGTCCTCTTCTTCTACATATTTTCTCCCGCTGATTGCCATCTCAGAAGTCAAACTATGGTCAAGAACGTGGTCTTCTGTGTCGCAAAACAGAAGCTCCTCGATCGTTCCCAGAAATGCGACTCGAAATTCCACCTTTGTCAGTGCGGAGATGACCGACTCGAGGTCAGCTTCTCGGATGCATGTTGCCAAACCCATTCGCGAAATCATGACTCGCTGGAACTTGCCGATAAGCTCAGCGTCACTGCAGATATTCAAGAGATTATGATCAAGTATCCAGAATTCGATCGGGGTCATCGCCGCTTGAAGTACAGGGCCAAAGAAGGTATGGACCACGTCCTGGAAGGGGGACGTCTTGGTTAAAAATATCGACTTATACCAATTCCGGAACACGGGCCGAATTGCTGCTGAAGCTGCTCTTTCAGTCGGCGGTTTTGCAGACATCAATTTTCATGCCCTCTTTTCCCAACCTGGCCTTGATATGCTTCGGCCTCACGGAGATGGCACATATCCCGCCATCTCCAAGGAAGTCGACCGCTCCATGATCGAGGACACCCCTGACGCTCCTGACGTACCCGAGAACGACGATCTTGAAGCCGATTCGTCCGAGCTGCTCCAATCCGATCATGTGGTTGTGGACAATGATGGTCGTACTTATGTCTCGCCTGCAGCCTCCACATTGACACGGCCGGATTCCACAACTTCTCTGGCTCACTTCACGGAAGCAAATTCTGCCTCATTGGATGGACCTGTTGCAATCGAACTCGAAGATCTATTGCCAGAGCCTGAGGAAGAGTTATCGGAACCTCGTGCCCACATTCGTTCCGTCCCAGTACCTTTTATTACTTAGCAATACAATTCATTTTAATGTTTAATGTCTAAACAAATTCACGGTAGCGGGCACTGCCGCTCGCCGGCCCTACCCGCTTTATTTCTTTACATACATCTCTTATTCTGATGTCAACACACCTTCTGCATTTTTTTTCTGGGTATGTTCGGCGAATTTGCATTACAGCTGTTGCATAAGTCCGTGAACACGCGTTAGGACAACGTGGCTCCGAGTCATACTCCTGCGCATGGTGGCCTGCACACACTTCCAAGACCCCCCTAGGACTTTCAATGGCTCAGGAACCGCGGCGTGGACCTTGGAGCTTATTCTCCCCACAGGATTCGCGCGCACGATGTGCTCTGAGCTGGGGGAAAGAATGAAATAAAATAAACACTCACAAAAGGCAAGGGTGATTTAATCTTCCAAAAACTTCAATCAAATCTGAATAATGTTTGTAAGTTTGCATAGTTAAAGAAGTCGGATCCACAATCAAAGATCACTGCGAGCCGATAGATAACCCCTAAGGAGTTCATAGATTGAAGCGATAATTGACTGGCTGGGGCCCACATCGGAGAAGTAAATGACAATAAGATTGAGCATGTTCGGAGAACGTTGTGGGTAGGTGCAGTGCATTCTGGAACTCCGTAATTTACCATTGGGAGGTGTGTTGAATTCTCAGTGACATGGACCGTATGAGGATGCATGAGCGGATGGAGTGAATAATATTTGGAAGTTTGCGTAGTAAAGCAGTCGGATCCACAATTGAAGATCACTGCGAGCCGATAACAAATTCGGTGGAGGACCTGAAGGCAAGTGGTTTGAGGAGACTGAAGTCAAGGTTGAAAGGTGTAATCTCGGCATAAGGAGTTTTATGCATGCGACGAGGGTGTGTTTAGCTTGTGAATGATATTGACGGGGATTCGAGCTTAAGAGTGCATGAAGATATTTAGAAGATGGGGTCAGCCCGTGCTAAAAATCTGCGAGAGATAACCGAGGGGATATAAATGCTCGAAGCAGGTGTGGTAAGCCGAGAATATGAATTCGTAACGGCCGCATTTTCGAAGCGGCGAGTCAATTGCATTGAAGGTGAGTGCATGATGATATTTAGAAGACAGGATCAGACCGTGCTGAAAATCTGTGAGAGATAACCGAGGGAATATAAATGCTCGAAGAAGGTATGGTAAGCCGAGAATATGAATTCGTAACAGCCGCATTTCCGCAGCAGCGAGTCAATTGCATTGAAGGTGAGTGCATGATGATATTTAGAAGATGGGATCAGACCGTGCTGAAAATCTGTGAGAGATAACCGAGGGGATATAAAAGCTTGAAGAAGCAAGCGTCCTGCAACTCCTCATGGATGTTGTCGCAACACACGGTTGTCCAAGTCGCATACGCGCCGATCATGGCGTCGAGAACATCGAGATTGCCATTTATATGGAAGAGGTACGGGGCCCCGGCCGTGGGTCGTTCATTTGGGGGAGGTACGTGGAATTGTTACATCGCAGCCCTCACCAGGATTTATGTTTCTATGTAGAAGTGTTCACAATACCCGGATCGAGCGTCTTTGGTACGACGTCACACACGGGTTTGGCAAGAAATGGAAGGTATTTTTCCTGGACCTCGAGGCCAACCACGGCCTCAACCCTACTGGTAAAGAAGAACCCCCGGGACATGTACTAGTGCGTTCAATTGCTTGAATCCGGGTATATAGAATTCTGAGTGTATCGTAGCTATACACCGCATAACTTCAAGAAGGGTGAAGAGGCAAAGTCGAAATTCTCGGTAGCGATCACAGATGATTTTTCCCTGGACAGTACTATCGACAATACTGCAGGGCCAGACGGTTGCCTATTCATGGATTCCACCCACCGACTTCATAACGAAAACCGCGCTGCCACGACAGTTCTTTGCACGGCGAATTCTGAGTTGCATATGATGCCTGGTAGATTCTGGCGCCTTTTTGGAGTGTTGTATTGACTTGCATCTATAAGGTGCATACTTGATCTCAGCGAATATCAAGTCAAAGACCATCCAGGGTTGGCTTATCGAAACAATTGAGAAGATCGAAGCCAGGGCAAAAGAGGTGGCGGCAGGTAAGTCCCTGGGGCGATCTCCGTGTGATAGGTAGATGTCCATTTGCTTTCCAGACAAATCGAAAATCAAGAACCGCGATCCAGCAGCTCGCGACCGGATTTTTGCACGTTGTCAACACATTGCAACATTTGGGTTCGACGTTTCACATATCAATATCGACAAATCGCGCTCAGAGTTAAACGGCATTTTGGCTGGTGGATATAGCTCCAAGCTCATTTGTGCGATGTCTGACCCTCGCTCCCTAGCCCTCGAGGAACTCGGGATGAAAGACGTCTTCATACGTCTTTGTCAGTTTCATGTCATTCAGGCAATCCTGCGTTTCGATTGTGACAATGGCCGTCGGGGTCTAGGTTTCTCACTTCCCCTCACTTTGAAGTTCGAGATCGTTATGCTCTTCAGAGACCTCCAGCGGTGCAGATCCTGGGCCAACTGGGGCGAGAGCAAGCGCGTGTTTCATGCAGGCCTCGAGGCTCTACTCGGAGACATTGACCAGGCTGACCTTGCCGAAGGGGAGAACGTCCCCAATAATTTGACTTCGCGTGCAGGGGAGGTAAAGGTCGCGAGCGCCAAGAAGGCCAAGCCCCCTCCGCAACCCAAAACAAAACGAGCAAAAGCTCTGGGACTGAGTTGTCTGGAAACTGTTCAGGCGTACTTCAATGAAAACTGGTTCATAAGCCCTTGGATTCGTGCGAAATCTCCCTCAGCTTTCATGTATTTCTGATTGCTTAACCATTTCACTCAGCAATGTTCACCGACATCGGATTGCCATCTCATCAGAGTCGTGATGGGACATGGAACACCAACAATTGGGCGGAGACAGCATTCAAACAGTTTAACACAATCTTTTTAGACAACAAGCACAACAAACGGTGAAATCAACGCTTTCTTAGATACCTTTCAACGGCTGACAGGCCGACAGGATCGATAGGTTGGCCTCGATAATTCTTAATGATCATCTCCCCTATTTCCGCTACTTTTCGACACCATCTCGACCTCAATCAAAAGCCCTTCTTGACTTAAATCTAGCCGCCAATAAACTGTGGGAAACAAATGGAGTCCAGCCAGCGTCAGGACTTCCAGGCACTTACAGGGTGAAACGAGTGTCGTAAGTCCTCCCGTCAGAACAACTTTGTAGCTACCTATGAAATTATTGCTGGACCTTTAGGTTCGGCTACTTACGGGAAAGGGCACTTGGGTTTCGTGCTATTTTTTGCTACATGTACAAACAGATTTAGTCAGGCAACATTGGTCATCGCACAAAATGACAGAAAAGCAAAAAGAAAATTGCAACAGCATACACGGAGATAGAACAAATAAGAAGGACTGTTGTTGCGATCCTGCCAGCTTGAACTGATGTGCGAACCCGAACAGAGAGACTCAGCAGAGACTCGACATTTTCTGACATTAGTCATTTCTGCTTTATAGTACCGGCGCCGGTGGGCGCGGACTTCGACCTTCCAAGACCTTCCATCAATCACTGATTTTGCCAGCGCATTCGAATCTCTGCTTTCTCCTCCATGTCCTCGTTCTGCAATCTGCCCATATCTACTGGTTTTGACGCCCATGCTGCGACTTCTTGTATTTCTCTCGACTGGGTGATCAATTCTGGACTTCGTACACACAACTCTCAAGTTTCTGGGGTCCTAACGCTTCCGAGCGATGTCGGTGTTATCTCTATGTCCTTAAACAACATGTCTGTAGCTGCTTGCCTTACTTCTGACCTGGTACTTGGCTTGGACTGGTTCAATCATTGTACATCTCTTGGACAGGAGCTCGTAGTGTATCTAGATTCTGGTGTCTCCTTTGATTTTCGGCGCCACGCACTTCCCACGAGCGGCACCATAGAAGATAGACCGACCTCTTCCACCGGTTTGTCTTGATTAATCTCTTTCTGGCAGTTTCTCCCGCTAATTATTTTATTCCCAGCCATGCTCGCTGCTGCTTCCGTGGTCCGAGGAAGCCTGAGCGTGAACTCTCCCTCCACATCGATGCCTCCTCCCCGAGGGGTCGATGTTGCAGGCGTGTCTGCGCTTGCAGTCTGGCCCCCCCCTGGGCGGGGTGTCCAAACCTCGCACACGCGAACTGATGTTCAATGTACACATGATGATGACGATACCATATCCATTGATGAAACTCCACTCCTACCACCTGCATCGTTCCATGACGACCCGTTTGTACTGCTTAATCTGAATGAAAAAAACGGCATTGTGCGCTCACTGGTTCTGGATCAGCGCGCTCCTCTGCTGACATTGAGAAAGATGGCCACTCGTCACATGAACATGTCTACAAGAGAGTCTGGCGGAAAGTGGAAAAGTGCTAAGGCTTTGTGCGCTGAATTTCTTCTTCATCGCTGTGTAGAAGCTTGTTTGTTCTTGAAGTCCGAAGCTCTGCTTTGCGGTCTCAGCCCTCCACATCTTTCACCTGGTGATCTACAGCAGTGCGAATTAGCCCTCGGCCTTCGGTCCAATCCTCGTAAAAGAAAGTCTATCGCCCTGGACGGAAATGTTCCCAAGCGTCCACGTTCATCTGTCGAGTTTCCCATCATGCTATCTCAAGACGAGAAGGACCAGATCGTTCGCGAGTTTCGCCAAGCTACCGATAGTGCATCATTGAAGCGATATGAATGCTCTTTCTGCGGTAAATTTGAGATCGCAAGTCTTACCAGGATGAGGGCAGTAAATGAGCTCGATATCTCACTGCTTGATAGAGCGGTTGTAGAACTTCGGATAATATCTCGTCAACCTAAAATCGAATCATTCAACAATTCCTCCCTGATCAGTGGTTCATATATACTGTGCCACCTTTGTGATTCTGCTGTCAGCAAGAAGTCTTTTAAGTCAATTCCTTTGCGTAGTTATGCAAACGGCCTCTGGATAGGAAAAGTTCCAGCAGAACTTCAGAATCTCACATTTTTGGAAGAACAATGTATAGCACGAGCACGAGCGACAAGATGTATGTACAAGCTCGCACTTGGACCGTCCGGGCAACTTGCTGCTCGGGGAAATGTTTGTATATTACCTCAGGACACAACATCTGTACTTTCTGCCATGCCACTTCCGCTATTCAGACTGAGGGATGAAATATGTGTAATTCTCGTTGGATCGCCTGACACCGAAGTCACTCACGACATGCTGCAAAGGTCGCCGCTTCTCGTGCGTCGCGAGAGGATTCGAACTGCTCTGTTCTGGCTCATTGAGAATAACCCACTCTATGCGGACCTTGATAAAAATGCCGTGCTTGAGAATTCGGAGGAATACCCAGTGCATGACTGTCCGCTTGCAGTTACAGATTTTCTGCGTACTAACTCTGCCAACAACCAAGGATCATCATACACATCGTATTCAGATCAAGCAAATGCCGAGCTGTTTGAAGGAACAAATACTTTTGAACTTACATCTTCGACCCTCGTAGACGTTGATAATCTCACTTCGACTTACCACCAGAGAAAATTTGATGCCCTCCGAAAGTTGAAGAAACAAGAAGCTGGATTTGTGAAGTTTCCATCTGGCAATACTCCGTTGTCGACATCGAAAAATCCTCGGGTATTCGGTTGGTTATGGCCCACCCTCTTTCCATACGGCGTCGGAATGATAGACAACAACAACGTAAGAATTTCGCCCGAGATTCCCTTTCATGCAGTCGATACCTTGCCGCACGTACAACATTTGTTGCGTATGAAGGATTCACGGTTTCAGGTTCACAAGTCCTTCATTTTTGTCATGAGCAATATCATCCAGCGACGTCAATCATCATTCAAATCTCGCCTTGCCACAAATCGATCATGGTTTCCGGTGGTACAAGACTTAATGCAAAAAATTGATGCTGAGTGTATGGAGACCTACCAGGCGAAGCTCGAGAAAAACCCGTTTCCGAAGCCTGAGAGCGAAGGGGAGAAGGCAGCAGCCAAAGTAATGAAATACATCAGCTATGTCTCCGATCATATCCCTGGTTCAGTGGGTGATGTGAACGCTATGAAGCAACAAATGCACAGTAAAATTGTATGCGACGGCTTACCCCATTTTTTTGCGACAGTGAACCCTGCAGACTCTCATAATCCAATTGCACAAGTCCTGGCTGGACGGGATATTGACCTGGACAAGATTTTCGATTCACTGGATGGTGAAGAACCGAGTATCCGTGCAAAGACATTGGCTGAGAATCCGGTAGCTGGCGCTGAGTTCTTCCACCTGATGATAACAAAATTCTTCGACATAGTTCTGGGTACAAAGAGAGCTTCAAAAATCGGTATTCTTGGGAAAGTCAAAGGATGGTACGCAGCTATTGAGGCGCAGATACGCGGTTCACTCCACGGCCATTTACTGATATGGATTGATGATGCTCCTGCTTCACCTTTAGATATGAAAGAACAGATGAATTCAGATCCCGAGTTCAAGCAGAAACTCGCTGCATGGTACGATGATATAATTTGCCAAAGCTTCCCGAAGGATACAGTTTCGTATAAGGTAACTGAAGGCACTCCGAAGCAACTCCCTGTTCTCAGCCGCCCGTTAGATCCAGATGCACCTGACTATAAACAGAAACGAGACCAACATCACCGGGATCTATGCGAGAACACTGGACTCGTACATGGGCATAATGCAACTTGCTTCAAGCATATCCCACGCCACATACAATCACTTGTTAATCCAGATACTGACTGCAGATTTCAACTCCCGCGTCCTCTTGTTGCAGAGACACACTTCGACGACGACGATGATCTTGTGATACGATGTGAAAACGGAAGCCTGAACGGTCATAATCCGACAGCCACACTTTGTCTTGGGTGTAATACGGACCTCAAGCAAACAGCATCTGGTTCTGCTGCAATGGCGATGGTTGAATATATGGGCAATTATACCATTAAACTCCAGTTGGACACTGCGATTGTATTTTCTGCTCTCTGCGCGTCAATTAAGGCTCTTCAGAATAAGCCTCCCCAGGATGTCGATGGAAAAGTGGACAATTCAGAAATGACGCGGTTAATGATGGTTAAAACAACAAATACCTTGGTTGGCAAACGAGAGTTGACGGGCCAACAAACTGCGAGCCTTTTACTTGGTCGGAAGAATAATTACACGTCGGATGAGTATCAAGAGTACTGGTGGTCTTCAATGCTCCGAGATATTGCGCGCGAGATTTTTACCGTTGACCCTGAGAATCATTCAGAGCCGCATGTGCCCTCGGAAGCAACAGAAGAGCTTGAAGATGGAGCACCAGATTCAGACGAGGTTCAACGCATGATTATTCCTGCTGACGAGGATGATGGGATGATGTTGCTCACGCTGGAAAGTATCAATCAAGCTGCGGAAAATGATGATTACAATAATGATTCCCGGGAGAAGAAATATTCAAACTTGTTCAATGACATGTTCTACCGGCCACCAGAGCTTGATTCAGTGTGTCTCTGGGATATTTTGAGAAACTATGTCAAAGAGAAAAAGCCGAAGTCAAAGACTCATCGAAAGACATACCTAAATTTCAAGCCAAGGCATCCACAGTACACCACTCACTGCCTAAAGAAATTGGACACACCAGTCATACCTGTATTAATGGGTTACCGTATTCCTCGGAATGACTCTGAGAATGACCACCCAAAGTACGCTGTAGTTATCCTCACCTTGTTCAAGCTGTGGTCCGACACGAAATCTTCTCCTCTTAAATCCTCACACATAACTTGGTCAAATGCCTTTGATGACTTTAAACCGTCAATGTCACCCGAACATGCAAGGATTGTACTCAACATGCAGCTCCTGTATCAGACTCGAGACGCCAAGTTTGACTTCGCGGCAAAACGTAGGAAACGGCTGGCTGAATTAACAAGAATGGCAAAGGAGACAGGAATTGCGGGAGACGACGAGCGCGACGAGGAATATGATCCTGTTTGGGAAAATGCGATGCAAGCTACTGTTGATCCAGAAGAATTGGACGCGGGCTATACAACGTTCGAGAAAGATACTAGAGCAACCCGAGATGCGCAGCAAATTATTCTAGAGGCGGGCAATGTTGGCTTTTACTCTGTGCAGAACGTGCCAAGCGAAGAGATATGCGCCAAATTTGGACCACGATCACGGCTAGGAAACGAAGATGACATTTTCAGTGCAAGTAATGCTGCCAAAGACCTTTTGAAGGAAAAAGATTTGTTAATCAAACGTCGTCTGAAAGCCGCAGAGAATCCGGGACCTCAGAATCCACACCACTCTCAAACATCTTCGAGGATACCGGAAGCTCTCTGCACGACATTGGCACAGGAAGCGAAGCGAGCATGCAAATTGTACGAGAAATGGCATGTCAATTCCGAGTCGCGCTCACAGTGGAACTCCCTACGTCCATACCAGCAGCTGTGTCTTGCGCTGATCATCAAACACACATTGAATGACGAACAAACTCGTGCATTTCTGCTGTTAGCTGATAAAATTGGTCATGAAATAGAAACAGGCCGCAAAAATCCACCTATATCCCTGCTCTGTACTGGACCCGGTGGTACTGGAAAGTCAGTGATTTTTGGAGCGTGGAAAGAGTTCTATGATATTACCGGTCATCCTGAACGATTACGCTTGACTGCGCCCACGGGTGTTGTTGCCAGTGATATTGGTGGCTGCACAATTCACTCTGAAGCGAGTTTACGAATTTCACCTGCGAAAATGAAGTCAACACCGAGTTTACGCACAAGTCTCGAAGAACGAATCTCACCATTGGAGACTTTGATCCTGGACGAAGTTTATTTCTTAAGCGCGCAGGACCTTGCTAGACTCTCTGAATATCTATGTATGGGGAAGGGTGTCACTGAATCTATATGTGGGGGTTTAAATTGGGCAACCTGTGGCGATCCTTGCCAACTACCACCGCCGGGAGGAAATTCTCTGTTCGCTCGTGAGCTGGTTCAATGTCATACAAACGATAATCTGAACGACCTACACGAGAAGGTTCGCCAAGAAGTCAAAGGAATCCAGGTTTGGCAACAAGTTGACCACGTCGTTGTATTAGAAGAAATAATGCGCCAAAAGGGAGATCCAGTTTTGAAGAGCATTCTCAAACGGTTACGGAAAGGTACCTGCACCGAGGACGATAAAGCCATTCTAGACAAATATGTGTTATCAAATGCAGAGTGCAACGAAGCGACCAAGGATCTCACGGACATTGAGAGATGGATTGACGACCCGGACCACGCATGTCCTTTGATTGTGTATACAAATGCCGCACGAGATCGACACAATAACAATATGGCTAAGGCCTTTGCTACTGCGACAGGTCAAGACTGCCATATCTACTACTCGCGTGACACGAGGGGACGCGGGCGAAAACGCAAACAACTTACTGGCGTAGCAGCCGAGGCTGCGTGGTCGGTACCCGTCAAGGAAGCTAACGACCTAGGGGGCAAGGTATTAGTTCAGTCGATCAATATTTATGACTTTTGTTGCTCACCGAATACCCAAGGTCCCTTACCTGCCGGGAATGGCGGTATTTTGCACAGAAAATCTTGCAACGGAGCTGGGGATCTCGAATGGCAGTCCGGGAACACTCATATCAATCGTGTACGAGGAGATCAACGGGCGCCGCTACGCGATATCAGCGGAAGTTGACTTCAAGGCATATAAAAACAGTGACCCCGAGGCACCATATCCTCACCGAGTCTTACTCAAACCCATTACCACCACCATTCACTTCCGCATCCCAAGCTCGGAAAAGGCATATAGCGCAAGCCGTTCCCAGCTCCCTCTCATTCCTGCCTATGCCTTCACCTCGCATAATGCCCAGGGCCGCTCACTCCATGTGTGCTGCATCGATCTGGCAAGCTGTCCCACCATTCAGAGTGCATATGTCATGCTATCGCGTGTACGATCACTCAAAGGACTCTGCATTCTTCGTCCTTTCAGATTGGACCGCATACAAAACCATATCTCACAAGAGCTGCGAGAGGAACTGAAACGCACCGAGCTCAAGGCCGAAAAAACCAAGGCTTATTCTCGCGAGCGGCTATCGTGGTTTTACGATGTAGTTCCAGAAGGGCGGGTTGGGCTCTTAACTGAAAGTCCCAGCGAGCTCGACATCGAAATGACGCCCCCAAACTGACGGGTAAGCACGGGTTTATTTGCACTGATTAGATACAAAGTAACCTACTAATCTGCTGTTAGTTGACGATGCGCGCCCCCGATACAAGAGACTCACGTTTCTATTTCACCACCCCCACGGTCCGCTACCTGCCATCAGGTCCCCTACACCCTACGCACTGGCCACGCCCATTCCGCGTGTCTCCGAGCGGAGTTCGTGCTATTACATCCTGGGCCGTTTATCTAGCCAGTCCCGCGTAAGGATGCTGAAAATGTACGCACCGAATCAGTGAATTGGGTGTCTTCGAATGTGGTCAGCTATCCCGCGGTCTTCGTAGTCTGTGTTTCGTTTGTATTGTCGTGTTGCGTCTACTTGATAGAACCACACACCGCCATGTTGGTGCAATTACGCGCACGAGTAAAACCGCTGCCAGCGCTTGTAGTTGAATCCAAGTAGAGTCTGAACCCTGTAGCAATAGTGGGAATAAACAGTATCACATCTTGAATTGCGTGTGTCGAGAAAGGTGGAGAAACGTATGAATACATCGTGGCAGCAGCAAAGAGTGATCAGACGACAAGTTCCTACGCTCCGTTTGCTGAGTTTGTCTTGAGTCGTGAAAAATTCCCTCAACTTAAACCTAAAGGTTCAGCCCCCGCCTCGAAGAGGCCCAATCCTCAGTCATTGGCTGAACCTTTAGGTTTAGCTACTTACATGTGGGAGCACATCGATTGCGGTCACTTTTTGACCATAAGTACAAACACAATTTAGTCATGACAAATTAGTCATTGCACAAAAACATATTAAAAGAAAGCAAAGAAAACAGAATTGAAATTGACAATGTCGGAATACGTTTTTACACCTCCCTGTTAGCCGAAAATTCTACCTGTCTACAATTCCATTTCCTCTCTTGTGAGCAAAGAGGTTCGGGTTGGATTTTATGGTTAGTCATATCTGCTTTATGTTCGGGTCCGTATCCGTTCGGACTCGGAATCCGTCGGTCGAAAGTCACTCTGAAGCCGCACTCATAACGAGTACATACAACTTTAGTAGGATAGGTATTCAACGGACGCCTATCGCGCAGTTGAATGCCTATCACGCAATTAAATGCCTATCCCGCATTCAAATGCCTATCGCGCACGCTTAAACACCTATCGCGCGCTTGACTGCCTAACAAGTCGTCACATCAGTAACATGAAAAGTGACGCATATTTTCAGTGACCACGCTCACAACGACCGTGCCCTTCACCCCACCCAGCTAATGCCATGCTGAGACAAGAACGAGGTAAGACTGTGATGGTTTGTTTGGTCACGTGATTTCGATCGCCGGATGTTGCCGAGGCGTGCGATACGGACGTAGAGTGCAGGCATGCGCGTCAAAGGAAATCCAAGGTGTGGGGTGCCCTTGAAATAGAATGTCAAGTAGGTTTACAAGGCAAGATTCTTCCCCAAGCCCTTGAAGTCGGTGTGGCGGAGCAGACGTCGCGATTGCTCATTGGTCGGCATTTTCCGCGTGTGCCGTGCCACACTTGATCATTGATGTGCCGCAGATGTGTGCCGAGTGCCGCGGATAAATGGCATGTGCTGCACTGCATCTGAACAATCCCGTGGTCACACTGGGGGGAGAAAGCCTCGGTGGATAGGCATTCATGAAATGATAGTCACTTGTGAAGCAATTGGCATTCACCCGCAAAATAGGCATTTTTATTATTGTGATAGGCATCATCCAATGCCTATCATACTAAAGTTGTCGTCTCCTCATAACACACTCAATCACTTTTCTTGGCCGTGGGTGGTTGAGGTTGAAGAAAGCTTAGAGAGAGATGCGCATCGAGCGTCCACCGTCAGTGTGGCGGCAGAGAGCAGTTGTATGAAGGCCGCCATTGGACAAAAATAAATTGACTTTGGTTTCATAGACAATCACAAGAGATCATCAACATTCATTACCGTTCACAGACTTTCCCGGACAATCACTGTGACCTTCACAAGCATTCACACATCTTCATAGGACTTCACAATGATTCATCGCCTTTCATGACGGTTCACAATGGTCTCACTTACTTCAACGGGCCGCTCTGAAACATCGGGGTATCTCGGAGCCGCACCATCATGATGCAGATGTTCAAATCTCTGATGCGGCCACGGCACAGTTCTTCATGTGTGTAGTGATTCTTGCATTGTTCACAAGTCCACACACTTGGAAAAATACAAAGATATGATCGACGCAATCGAGCACAGGTACTCGCTCCCTCAAAAAGCTCGGGAAGACAAGGTAACAGAAGAAGAAACACAGGGAAGGGAGATCAAACTCCGACATCACTTGTGCAATTTGCCGTCCCTCCGTCTCCTGGATAGAAGATCGAATGAAGAAGATTCTCCTTACATTAGCAAGACACCCTAGCTCTCGTAGCGGACAGAATTCCAGCCGATACAACCAGTGGAGGAGACGGCCGGCCGGTTTATCTCGGGCTGCAAGCCGTCGGCAGGCTCGGCACACCTACCCTAATGCGGTAAGACTTGACATATCACTGTGATTGCCTATGATTCACAAGGATTCACGATGATCTCTCATGAAATGCAGTGATTTTCAAGGATTCTGATGAAACAAACCCAAACCCGGATTTTGTCCAACACCGGCCACCAAACAGTTGTCACAATCTGTCACCCATGTCACTGGACCACGGCGCACATCAACGGCTTGATCAACCTGGCAGAGCATTTCTCGACGCGAGCTTTAGATGTCCTGTAGATTCAAATAGGATAAGGATCTTTGAATTTACAGATTTTTAGAGGCAAAAAAAATCAAGACCCCTCACGTTTTATAAATATTTTGCGTCGTGCATATCATATCTCTATCTAAGCGCCTTTGGCGTCTATCTGATCCAATTTCGCTTCAAATAATTTATTCATCCAAGGTTCAGCCTCCGCCTCGAAGAGGCCTAATCCATGTCATTGCAATGGAATAAAATTTGAAACGCGTGATCTGTACTCTATTGCAATGGAATACATTTTAAAACTCATGACCTGGGATCTGCTCCCTTCATACTCAATCAATTCCCTTCATACTCAATCAATTCCCATCCAATTTAAGCGAGTCCGGGTTCGTCTGAAGCTATGGTTGATGCAAAGGCCGAGCAAGCGTGATATTCTGGTTATATCTCAAAATGAGTGTGGCTTACGACATTCTTGATATCCATGAGTGATTGTCTGTTCTATGGGCCCCATAGGTGCTGGGACACAATCCAAAGTTTTGTAGATGGTTGCCACGATCTTAGCTTTCAGAAACATCTAGAATCAAGTAAACCGGCGAAGAATTGACGAAGGAATGACTGTCAGCGATTACAATGCTCGATGTGGCCAAACCAAGATATTGGGAAGATAATATTTTTATGACCTACAAAGCTCGAATTGGCCCAAGGTAAGCAGATTATTATTCCAGGAGACTTGCGAATATTTTATCTCTTCCCAATGCGGAAGTAGAATGAGTGTTCATTTTCTGGTGGAAGTATAATCCGACTAAGTCAATGCGGCCACCAACATGCACTCACAAAATTTAACCCCTGGCGAACCACGTTGTCGAATATTTCTGAATTTTGTGGCTGCGCTCGTATTTTATCTCTTCGACTGTTCTTTTTTCGTTATTCGGACCGTGGTATCATCGTGGTAGCAGAGACCGAGAGTGCTGTCACACTCTGTCACGACAGGTGACATTCTCGCAGTCTGACTCGCTGTAAAGTTGCAGAGTCTGCCCACCTGGATTTCATTTTCATTTGCACTGGGGAACAAAAGTCATCCACTGCAGGGGCCTTTTGTATTACTGTAATCAATTAGGTTACAATGTCAATGCCTGCTTGCCAAAATGATATTTTCCCTATTTGTTTTGTGAATTTTGCTATGTTCCGGCCAATCGCCGTGAGCTCTAGAAAATCAGTCAATGCAACAGTTTAGCCAATCATATAGCGGGGATCATGCTCTACAGTAGCCCAGATGGAAGCCCCCATCCCTTGTGAATTTATTTAAACTGACACTCCATGGCCAAATTGGGAATTCTGCCACTGTCGGGCATCGAACTCTCATGCTTCTGAATTTCTCATTCACTTGATAAAATTAACATGTTCATTACATTAGAGAACAGCCATTATATACGTAGTAGTTTACTTTGTGCAAAAATATGTCGTGTCTATCCAACCCAATTGTTTCAAGCTCTTCAAGAGAAACGATTTGTTGAACCTGGACCTGAAGTTTCAGCACCCGCCTCGAAGAGGCCTAATCCCAAGTCATTTTGCAGTATACGGCCCATATGATGGCCGCTGCGCAGACTTCGAACAAGCACAGCTTTATCAGAGGAGGAATCGAGCATTAAGTAGAAGATTTGGAAATCGGGCACACGAGCAATTCCAAACTACATACTGTACATATATAGGGATGAAGACGGTGGACAGAGACGTGGCTCGAGCATCGCCCCCTTCACAGATGGAGAAAACGGACCGTTAACAAAGAAGAAAAGAGACCCTTCACAACCGTTGCTTTTAATCCACGGAATCCCGTTCATCCTCACTGTCCTTCGTCGTCGTCGCGGAAACCGAACTCGATGTCAGTGGGCGGACAGGGCGCGATGAGGCCTAGCGGACCAACACGGGGCGGGGTAGGCTGTTGGGGGGGACCAGCGAAACGGAACGGCCTAGGATTGGCGAACACCGGCTCGTTTCTCGAGGGCATCCGGAAAAAGAAGGGTTCCCGACCGGGCCGTTCGAGCTTACACCAGGCTCGTTCTGGAAGGCCGAACTTTTCCTGACCAAATCTGAGGCACCCAAAACACTTCTGAAGGACCCCTGGGGCTTTTAACATTATGTTTTGTGTCGGCTGTATCATAGGAATGGAATAAATCAGCCATGAAAATGCAGAGAAAGTCATGTCCTTCAAGTTTACCATCCATTGAGTGCTCTGGACACATTTTGAGGTAGCAGAAGTCATATATAAGTTGTAATTGGTTGTTTGGGTCTATGTAGGCCTTCTTCCACTCTCTGAAACAGGCATCTTGTTGTTTACAGCCAAAGGACACCAAAATAATGATTTCCCAATGAACACAGGCTTCATTGTGCCAGAACAGTGCCAATAAATGTCTCAATCTATGTATATGACCATTATTGATAGTTTCATAGGCTCCAAACTGAAGAGAGCGGATTGTACGTGGAAAACAACACCACGCGACGCGTTTGATGTATTACCTAATCGTCGATCAAACTGATTTCAGGCTATTCTTCGGCCGTCGGTGTGGCCTTCCACATTAGGGGCGCTCAATTCTTAGTTCAGTTCAGTTCAGTTCAAGTGTTTAATAAAATATTATTAATGATGGAATCTCGGCGGGAGAAAGTGGGCAATTTTTCACCTCATTTTTTCTTTCTTTTGGAATCTATCGCTTTCTTTTGGAATCTATCGCTTTCTGGCTGCTCCAATCATAAATGCCAGTGTTTTCCGCTCCTTTCTGTGCCCTCAGAAAGCCTCAGAAGAGGTCAAAGAAATTTATGGTGCCGTACAAGTGCCGTAAGAAAACATCGGCAAAAGTCCGCTTAAGCTTAGCCGAGATTCCATCATTAATAATATTTTATTAAAAACTTGAACTGAACTAAGAATTGAGCGCCCCTATTGACCTTTTGACCCAAAACAAAATTTCAGAGACCCTATGTAACGTATCTCCAGGGAATGTTAGGAGCAGATTTTCTGATTATGCCCTCAAAGATATGTTATAAATGCAAATGAAAAGCCAGGAAAATAACCAGGGGCAAAATTCAAATTCTGCTCCTAACATTCCCTTCATTATTTAAAACTAAGCATATTCCTCACACAAAACTTTGTGGCGACACTGCACCGACGGCCGAAGGATTATGCCATCTTTTCCGTGCTTAGATGCATTATGTAAGAGCCATCAAAACCCTTTGCGTTGCCAGTCCCCCTGGCAGTCACGTGACTGCCAGCTGTCCATCGCTTCTCACTGCAGGCAGTGAGAAGCGCATGGACAGCTTGGGTGATTCACAGCTTGTAAGATTACTGTGTCAACTATAGCTAGGCTACGGGGACGTCGCACATAGGTTCTCGGGCGGTGTGCATAATGAAAACGACGACAAGTGTGCTGTGCAGGCTAAGATGAGAGGTGCAAGGACCCGGGAGAATAGGTGAGGAGGCCTGATGCGATTCCTGACAAAATTTTGGCTTCTGTGATGCGCCGTGCAACAACCGTCGTTTGCATGGGACCTGCAGTGAATGTGGGAAGCCTCACCGAGCCAAAGACAACGAAAAGTGCCTCTCTACCATCCAAGCTCGACGCCGAAAGGATTCTAATGGGCCAGACAGCGCTTCAGGCGTCCCTAGGTCCTAGGACTTTCCCGTCGTATAGCGCTAAGAGGACAGCGCGAGAAGTGTTTCCCGAATCCGATATCCATATGCCAAAATTCCGTCGTGGTTTCCTTTGGTCCTCTTCTCCACAGAATCATATATCTCCTGCCGCCCTGTATACTGAAACTGCCCCTCCACTACCTTCACCACCGGCTCACTTACTCAACGAACCAGTTGTGCAAGCATCGCTTCGCGCGATGAAGGATCACATCAAAGTTGAAACCCCTTTCAACGTCGAGTGTTTCGAAAATCTCCTCGTAGATCATCTCAACCAGCACTTCGTGCGCTCAGTGATGACCGGGTTGTGGGAGGGCTTTTGGCCTTTCCACGACGGCGAGTACAAAGTCGAGCTTCAGGTCAAGGGGAGAACTTCGCCTTTGACCCGGCCGATCTCGCCACTATCCGAGCCTACCGTGCACTTGCAGCAGAAAGTCGTTGGCCACATAGCCACATTCTCATCAAATCCCGTATATAATCAGTTCGAGCTCCCTCGCGCAAAGTTAAAATCAAGGTAGGACACATATGCAATTGAATACCATGTAGAAGTCGTCCACCAATTTATTTGGAACCAAATGAGGTGAATTTGCCAAGAATCCATCAATCTTCGTGTTTTCGGTGGGTAATGGCTGCACAAAGGCTCCTAGGGCTCTCCAGATGTGCTAAAATTTCCCCAAAGCGTTTAGAGGACTCATAAAGGCCTTTTCATTCTCACTTTACATTTTATTTTGAATGAGGAAAGGTGGCCAACGGCTTTCTGCTGCAAGTGATGAGAATGTGGCTATGTTGTTTACCAATATTATCGGCCAGCCGCCGTGGAGGGGTTCATCCAAACTAGAGTCACAAATTTCGTCACATCACGTTCGGTCCGATTCTCCCGCCGCTCCTTCCCCGGTTGCAGTCCCCGTCAATGCGCCCATCATCGCCATCGCCGTGCCGTGTTAGCAGCGTGGCACTAGTTTTCTAGCGCCATGGTAGTGTGCGCTTTGAATCCCGCTCAACATCTGATTTTTGGTGATAATTGCGCACAATGCGGGGAATAGGGACAGCTCCTGAGATCAGAGTCATCAATCAAGTTTTGTGTCCATGTCGCTGGTAAGGAATCGAAAATGACTAGCAATACACTCATCATTGCGTCATATGCACAAGAGTAATTCAGAGAGTCCCAGGACGAGAGAGCGAATGAAGATGCAGGATCGAACCTTACTTCATTGACCTTTTGTGTTATTTCCTTGTTGAAAACTTTTTGCCGTTTAGACGACGGTTCTTTGGGGTCTTTTGCCTTGTGCTTATTGTTAGATACATTAAACCGTAGATTGCGCAGATTTCTTTCAGAACCCAAAGCATGCTCTGCATCAGGCACCTCTACCAATGGTTCATTCAAGAACTTGAAGCGCACTCTTGTGTTGTGTTCTAAAGCTTCTAGCCGTCTGCTCTCCAGTAATAATCCTGGTGGTAAAGGTTTATTCAATGCACTTCTACCCACTTCCTTGAGAAGAATTAGCCCATCTCTTGTTGTGGGGCGCGAGGCTGATACATAAGCTACGGGACCTCCAATGTTGAGATCTGTTACAACCACTGGCAGAGTTTTGCCTTGTGCAACGGCTCATTTCCGCGTCGTCTACCGCACCGTCGATGTCCTGAGGAGGGTTCTCCTGCAAAGCTTTGATTGAAGCACACAATGCAGAAAACACAATTGAAGTATCTAACTGCAATTTAACCGTATAGTTGCACATATATTCGACCATGGCCATTGCCACAGAGCCAGAGGCAGTTTGCTTCAAGTCGGTGGAGATCAGTCACCTGGGTATTGACCCGGTGTGAATGCTCACGGCAGAGGCCTAGAATGGTATTTCGACGTGGGCAATAGCGGCATTTTGTCTGGCTCTGGTGTCATATGTGGAACAAAAAAAAATTATTCAAAAATTATTCAAAAAGTCCTCAGTCCACTTGGAGTGTTCAGCAGAGAAAAATCTGGCAAGTTTGTGTAGTCTACTTGGAAAGTGCTCGGGTTTAGTTTTGCCGATCGCGTGATCTCTTTTCCTTCGCGTACGTTCGAACCCGCCAGCACGCTATATGCTTTTTCATTTTGCAATTTTGTTTCTCCCTCTCTCACGTCTCAATAGACCTCCGACACATCCCGCATTTTTCCTTCATTTTTGTTTTGCCATGTGTATACATTTTTCTTCCACATTCTCGGCAAATGTACCGGGATTCAACCCAATGTGCCGTGCATTTGGTGCAATGTACCGGGCTTGGAATGTACCTATGGTAAGAGTTTTGTTGATCCTGATTGTCGCCCTCTTTCTGTCACCATGTGATTTGTCGGCTCGTGATTCTATCTCCTGTGCAACGGTGAAAACCTGTGGACCTGACGGCTTCAGAAATGGATTCCCCGAGCTGGGGCCCCGGGGGGGTCGATTCAAAACCCGATGTTATGAAGAACTTCGGTGTAAGTATGTACCTCAACAGCGAGTCGTACCTACCTTCGTCACTTCGTTACTTCGCTTAAGAGTGCGAAAGTTCGTGAGTTTGATCGGAAAATGGGAAAGTTCGTCAGATGGAGGAAATTCTGGGAAAGCTCTTCACCTCCACCGCTTTCTGGTGAATGCTCGTCACTTGCCTTGTTTGATCATGTGCTGGGTTGATGGAACAGAGGTGCGGGAATTTTGTTCTTCCTTTACCACCATCTCACCATCGCCGGCGAGGCTGTCTGAGCCCCGGACAACCTAAAATGTGGACAGAAACTCAATCTTCTCGTGCACATATTCCCACTCCCATGGATGTTCGCCATATCCACCCCACGCAAATGAAGGTTTACACTCCAAAATCCATCACATTGGGGAATGGAGACATATGTTCAGCCGGAGATTGGGTCGTCTGGGATGAGATAATCGGGCAGACACTGCACAACCACATCGGCCAGGTTGTTGAGATTGTACAGGTTATCGGCTCACCTGCATACCAAGCAAGGAAGGCAGATTTTGTGCTTGTAATGCACTCAATTGTGGGTGAAGCACACGAGGTGTACAAGATGCGACGGGTTCAACCAGTTCCAACTGAACATCAAAGTGTTCAGGCCCAGGTAAATCAGTTGCAGTCCTTCATTAATGGTACCTGAATTTATTTTATTTGAAACAGAACATCTGGTGCACTGTGAATGTCCAGCATAATTGTGCTGATAACAAGTGTCGAACAACACGCACCCGTGTTGTTCTCGCAGAACAGGAAAAAACATCCCAACGAGAATTAGCAGTTGAGCACATCACTGCGCCTGCGCCGGGGGCGGGGGCTGCGCGGGGTACTGTACGAACGACGAGTAGGGCGTGGGCAGGCACAGGCGATCGCTGGAGAAGACAGCGGCGGATGCGTACTGCGCGGCGCCAGCGGTGGTGTACTGGGGTATGTCGGTAGGCACTGTGACTGCGGGGTGGCCGAGGAACTCTGAGTGGTGAGGGCCGCTCCCATCCTGGTGTGTGTAGCCGCTGGGCTGCCCAAGAGATGGCTGCCAGTGGACCCCAATTTTATTTGCATGTCATTGAAGCCAACCATTGGGAAATAGAGATCAGTTTGAAACCTCTTGCCATGATACATCAATAAATGACCCTTGTGGGCTTTCTCAGAAAGCACTTTCTTGTGCACCGGATAGCCGAAACCGCTGTAACTGTAAGGAAATAACCACGGAAACATCTGAGGATAAAGATGCAGATTGTGGTACATGGACTCAGGTTCTTCTGCCTGACCAACTCCCAAGGTTTTGCCTTTGCTTTTTAAATGTGAGAGAGCTTTCGCTTTCAATGTTTTTATGTCTGTGGGGTCATACTGATCTCCGGTTAGCCCAGACACTGCAAAAGAGCACAGACCACTTTCCATGCCTTCTTCTTCACCATTGTCATGTACCGCCATTGCTTTGGGTACACCACCAATCGAGAATTTTATTTGGCCGACGTTGGTTTTTGATGTTTAATCGAGAATTCTCGTAATATCTCCATGGCGTCCAGTAAACATTGTGCAGACATTTCGGTGAGATATGTCGGACAGACATTAGTCCGACCAGTCCGTGATGTCTGGTTGACATGCATGATGCTGAAAACATTTGCGCGCACATCAAACAAAGGCCGGGGTTTAACCTGCATATTTTCCATCCTGCAGATAGATTCATTGAGCATGCATGTTCAAGCTACTCAGCTCCAGATGCTCCGTCCATCTCCCCCAAGTTGCCAAATTCTCACGCAAGCATGGGGAGCCATCAATTGAGGGTCCGTGCCCACCGTCTGATCAGACGCTGATCCCATCTTTTGGTTGATCGTGTCATTTGCTGTCATTCACTTTTTTCCTCCCACCACCATGTCACCCTCTCCAAAGACACTTCTTCAAGACCATCCCCTTCAAGAGCCTCTCTTTCCCGTGCCATGGCTGGCCCACTCTAAGCCGCCAGTCCACTCCAAGTCTATCTCAAGTCCATCGGGATCTGGTGTCAAGTCGTCAAGACTCAAGTCACTCAAGCCGTCAAGACTCAAGCTGCCATGGCCAAGCTCCAAGACTCAAGCTCCTTGACCCTCTGCTCTCTCGGGTATTTCCTGGTGTTCTTTCCCCCAAGGCTCAAGTTGGATGCGGCAATACAATCTGAACACGCTGCGGTTTTTTCCTTTCTATTTTCTTCTACTTTCTTATCGTAGTTTCGTCGCTTGTGACGTCCACCATGTACATAGTTGTGAATGAATATGTTTTTGTTTCATTTTTGAAAAGCATTTATAAAGTTGTAAAGAAATTTAAAAACTATTTCGAAGTGTGTTCATACAATATCATCTCGATGTCCCACCAATGTCCACTTGTCAGTGGGACATCTGAAGATTTGACTGTTTTTGTCTGACACACCTCTTTCCGATGTCAGGACGACATTTGATCTGAAATGTTGTACAAATGTTTGATCCGAACGGCGGTGTACCGTGTTTGAATCTCCTTCATTGGTCTCTATCCAATCCACGCCGTATGGTATACCATTCTCAGGTAACGCTTCAATATTATCCTTTAATATTTCTAGGTCCTCATAGTCCACATGATTCAATTTTAACCAGTCTAATGCATCTTTAACTCTGTCCTGCCTCACCAACATGGGTGTTCTCATGAAATCTTCTTCAGTAGGTCTAGCAGGCCCAAGAAAAATGAATGCCAGAACTTCACTCAATTCATCGGCGGTCAGCGGAAGAATGTTATATACTTTGACTATAGGTGTTGCAAACATTATAGCGTTAGCACTCATTTTTCCTCTACCAGAGGCAACTCGAACGACACAATGGTTGTGTTGAACCGTGGATGTCAGCATCTTCTCAGCAAACGACAAGCCACGCAATTGCCAAGGCACCCTCTGAATCCAGATATGATTTGCCAAACGGCAAAACGGAACCTTCTTCTTCAACAACCTGTCTTCGCAGTCAGTGCACACACTGTTGCAATTGTCTGCTAACACAGGCCCTTCCAGCTCTTGGATAGGATCTTTGACAGTAAAATGTTCCTTGCAAATTACACCCGGCACTTCAAGTACCTTCCAATGGATGCCAGTTTTCTCCAGGAGTGAGATCAACATTAGGTGTCAGCCATCCACAAACTGCACAACCGGATTCTTCAAGCTTGTGAGGATTTATATCATTGCACCACTTGGTTATGACTTTGTGGTGAAGTTTTTTTCTTGGTGGTGGCAGGGATGTATTCCACCAAGTAATACAGAACGAGTAGGGCCGGTGCACCAAGGCATTGGATGATAATCCCGTCCAATATCCTTCCTAGGTGGTTTTTTATGCTGAGAATTGGCCTGATTTTTTCAGGACCTCAATTCGACTCCCCGCACCGCAATGGCTATTCCGGTCATGCAGACCATGGCTTAGCATGGAGGGGTGGCAACAAATATATTGAGGTCTGATATGCTTCCTGGGCCATTCTTTTTGCTGAGAATTGTCCCGATTTTTTCAGGACCTTAATTTGACTCCCTGTGCCGCAATGTGTAATCCCGGTGGACAATCCTTTGGCTTAGCACCGAGGAGTGAGGAAAAAAATATTCATGTCTGATATGATTCCTGGGCCATTCTTTTTGCTGAGAGTTCTTCGGATTTTTTCAGGACCTCAATTCGACTCCCCGCACCGCAGTCATGCAGACCATGGCTTAGCACAGAGGGGTGGCAACAAATATATTGAGGTCTGATATGCTTCCTGGACCATTCTTTTGCTGAGAATTGTCCGGATTTTTACAGGACCTCAATTCGACTCCCCATGCCGCGATGTGTAATCCTGGTGTACAATCCTTTGGCTTAGCACCGAGGAGTGAGGAAAAAAATATTCATGTCTGATATGATTCCTGGGCCATTCCTTTTGCTGAGAATTCTTCGGATTTTTTTAGGACCTCAATTCGACTCCCCACACCGCAATTGCTATTCCGGTCATACAGACCATGGCTTAGCACGGAGGGGTGGTGACAAATATATTGAGGTCTGATATGATTCCTGGACCATTCTTTTTGCTGAGAATTCTCCCGATTTTTTCAGGACCTCAATTCGACTCCCTGTGCTGCGATGCATAATCCCGGTGTACAATCCCTTGGCTTAGGACTAACACATTGAATCTCAGTGGAGGTCCAATATCTCACTTAAGAGAGTGTCAGAACCAGCTTCTGGGATCATCTTACATCTACAAGTATCATTAACATGGGGGAAAACCAAAATACCGCATCGGCGCGTTTTGATGTGGCTATGTGCTTATGTAAGTGGCCATCAGCGACCTTGTGCCCACCCCCAGTCCCATGCCGCTCATTCAGAGGGTACAAACATTAATAAGTCTAGTATATACCTCCTTCCAAGTCCCCCAGCAAATTTTCAATATTGCCCTGGACCTGCCGAAGTAAATACACGGCCTGGTTTGCCTGGGCCTCATTGAAATCACATCAATCATTTGGGTCTTCCAGGTTTGTCGTGTATCACTGTATGTCCGGGTGGATTTGGGATGACCAGCTTACTAAGCGGCGTAATCGGCACGATGGGAAAAAAGATAAGTACGAGATCCTGCCGGGCGCAGCCACGGCCCTCTACCCCCAAGTTAGGGTTAGGATTTTTAGGCCCTGGACGCGCGCTCGACGATGCCGACGTGCTCGTGTACGTTCGCCGGGATCCGGCGATGAGACTTGAACTCCTTTACTGCATATGCAGCTTGGCGCAAGTTTAAACCCACCCTGCAAGAAAGTTAACGAGATTCCGAAGAATTTCACTGCAAGCCCACCTGTAGGCATCCATGTATCGATAGCAATGACCGAAGTAGCGACGGATGTTATCATTTGAGATGAGGTCAAGTGATTCCGGGACAAGGGTTTTGGCACAGGGGAATGTTCCGTCGGTCAATTCACGGAAACCTGGCAACAATCAGACGGATGAACCAAATAAAACTGAGAGATTCACGGCGCTTCAATTGGCTCCAAACCATTTCGATAGGGTTCAGTTCGCAATGGAACTTCGGCAGAAATAGGCACTTGTGGCCGGCCTTCTCAATGATCAGCTGAAGCAGGGGTTTTTCCTCGCGGAAGTCTTGTTGGAGTGAGAGGACACGCTGCATGCAACAATCAGTTGCGCGCCCGAGATCGTCGTCATCCATTTCGGAAACCCCCCGCGCTCCGAGATTTCCCAGACCAGAGCCCTCAATTTCATCTTCTTTTGATTTGGCGTCGTTCAATGCCTTCTCGCGCGCAGCCTGTGATAGCTTACACGCCGAGCAGACACCGAGAAGCTTCTTCCCAGAGCCGTGCTTCGCTTCGAGAACCTCGAGAAGACCACGCTCCCGCAGGACTTGCTCCATACCTTTCGGCTGACCTGCCAAAGAAGCGCCCGAAGCATCCTTTCCTCGATAACCGGCGGGGAAGTTCATGGTCTGTGGCTGTCCGGTAGACGGAATTGTCGTGTCCCGCATCTTCGGCTGCTTCCCTCCGGGTCCGCGATTCATTTTGTGGGCTTGCAGAGCATCCGAGGAGAACGCCTCGTGTGCTGAAGAGCAGTCGAAGATAAATACCGCAACACCATCGGGGTATTTAACGTTGAATATCTTGATGGCATCTTTGACCTGCGGCCAGTCAAGTCGTGTCAGTAATAAATAGAAAGACGCACTTGAGCAATCAATTGAGGCATGTCCCACCAGGGGTCGTAATTTGCCCCCGGATAAATAATGCGTCGCGCGTCGAAGCTCGGGATTTGATAAGCCGTGAACGGTGCTGGGGGAGGAGGTGGAACCCAGTCGTTCTCGGTGTATGTACGACCCTGCGCTGGCGTCTCCGCAGCTGCCTTTGCTGTCTTTTTCACACACTTCTTTTTACCTGCAAGCTTCTTGGTACGCTTTTTTGGCTTCTTCGCAGTGCTGGATGACGCTGCAGGAGGCTCCGGCACGTCCTCAAAGTCGGAGTCATCCATATGCAGCAGGTCAGGAAGTTCTTCATCTTCCGAGCTCACATAGCCCTGATTCTCCAAATGGCGGCGTTTCGAAACTCGTGTCGATGCTCGTCTCAACGAGGGGCCAGCAGCGTTCTCCGGCTCATGTAAGGGCAGATTTTCGCTAGGTTCGCGCGTGGTCGAGGCCCGGGGATCAGCATCCGCGATAGACTCGGGCACGGCCAGGGCCGGGGCGGGAGGATTAGCGTCGACGGTGACAGTACAATCAGCCCGCGGAAGCTGCACCTCTGTGACAGTGGATGGAGGGAGCGGCTCCTTCGGAAGGAGAAGCTGGGCGTCAATCTCTGCCTGTGTTAGATAAAGACGCCCACAGTGCTCCAAAATAAAATCCGAGACGTGGACAATGCGCCCACGGCTCTTGTTCCGCAGTGGCTGCTCGCCCTCGCGCATCCATTCAAAATTGACCTGGTCATCCATGTAAACCAATATTCGTTGTGGAATGAACAAATTTACCTGGTCATTCGCGTGAACGCAGCATTCATCCTGAGTTAACACATAGTGGATCTTCTCCCTGGGTTGGAGCTGAGGTGGGATTTCTTCGAGAGGCCCTCCTTTGTCCTTCGGATCCTCTGATTCCTTCTCCTCGTACTTGTAACAGAATCTGAAAAAAACGAAGTGAGGAATGGCGAGTTAAAGAAAAGGAAACGGACGGGAGGACATGAAGCCAAAGATACTCAATCAATTTATTACGGCTCTCCACCACATCCGGCCGTTCGTGTCCGTCGACGTAAACACCCTTCTGTACTCGTGCAAGTCGGAAGCCCATCCGTTTGAGCCATCGCACAGCGGTTGACTCGCTAATAGTATCATCGATTTTGAGTTCCGGAAGCAGAAATTCGTTCACATATCGGCGCATTTTGGCTGGCCTCATCTACGGAAACGAATTGTGCTTGTTGAACAGAATGAGAGGTAAAAATTACCCGTCCGACAAAACCACCTTTCTCAACTGTGAGTGTCCCTTTCACCCATTCTTGAAGGGCCTCTGACACAGCAGAGACCAACAGGAGCGATTCATGGTGTGCTCCTTTGCCCTGATCTGTCTCGGGTAGCGCTCCATGAGTCAATACATGAATGGCCATCGAGCGCAGCAATCGAGCATAATATTTGCCCTTTCCACACCGATGAGCGATGACCTCGCTGGCCTCTCGGCTGGGACGGCACGCTTGAATCTTTTCTCGGATCTGTCGCTGGCGCACACGAGACGCACCACGCAAACTTTTGACCATTTTGAGTCGTTTGAGAGAAAGTTCGCGGGATTTGTCGTTGAATTGAGATAAAGCTTCAAGATCTAGAACCGATGAAGCTGCTTTTGCATTTGTTAGTATCGTTTCCTTCTTAATGAGTGTGCTCCGAATTTTCTTGATGTTCTTCTGGAGACGTGTGTGCTGGATATTGATCTCCTGCTCCGAGTCTGTCGGTAGATGCGGCACTTGATTTGGGGTGTTCGGCTGAGGAGGCTGTCCATGGTCAGCAGCTGGCGGCGAGTCAGCAACCGCTGGGTCCGCTGAATTTTCGATGGTTTCCGACGCAACAGACATAGAAGCTGCAGGAGCATCTGTATGAGGTGTGGCAGCTGGCATCTGCATTGTAAATTAATTAATTGACCCATACTGAAGCCAAATTCAAACCTCGGTGTCGCACTCAGGTAAATTCGCAATCGGGATGTTAACCGGCAGCAGGATGTCCTGACAAGTCTGCCCATTAAAAACAGACCGCTCAAAGATCACAAATTGATACTGCTTACTTCTGTTGTGCAGTCTGCGCGCTCACGTTCTACCGTGTCTACAGGCGGCGCGTCGGTCATCTTCCATGAACAACTATTATTCAGCAAAACGAGGTGGAGCAACAACGAAAACACACTTCGATGTCCGAATCAGGCTCTTCGGACTCGTGACGCACGGCCAGTGCAACTTTCCGTGGGTTCGGGATGGTCTTAAATATATCCTTCAGCTTTGCACGCTATAAGAAGGTCAAAGCCGCACCTTGAATAAAGATCCAATACTCGACTGTCCATTTTTAGTCCGCGACTTTTTAGTTTGACCGGTGGCCTCTCTCCATGCCGTGGTGCGGGACATTTGCTTCGGGGCCTCACGAGCAGGGTGGAGATCCGCATCCGGATTTTTGCGCTTGAGGGAGGTGGATGCCGTCGGAATCTGCTTAAGCAGAGGTCAGTTACCCCATTTTAAGAAGGAGCATTGGTAAAAATATCTACTGCGAAGAAGCCAAAAAAGCGTACCAAGAAGCTTGCAGGTAAAAAGAAGTGTGTGAAAAAGACAGCAAAGGCAGCTGTGGAGACGCCAGCGCAGGGTCGTACGTACACCGAGAACGACTGGGTTCCACCTCCTCCCCCAGCACCGTTCACGGCTTATCAAATCCCGAGCTTCGACGCGCGACGCATTATTTATCCGGGGGCAAATTACGACCCCTGGTGGGACATGCCTCAATTGATTGCTCAAGTGCGTCTTTCTATTTATTACTGACATGACTTGACTGGCCGCAGGTCAAAGATGCCATCAAGATATTCAACGTTAAATACCCCGATGGTGTTGCGGTATTTATCTTCGACTGCTCTTCAGCTCACGAGGTGTTCTCCTCGGATGCTCTGCAAGCTCACAAAATGAATCGCGGACCCGGAGGGAAGCAGCCGAAGATGCGGGACACGACAATTCCGTCTACCGGACAGCCACAGACCATGAACTTCCCCGCCGGTTATCGAGGAAAGGATGCTTCGGGCGCTTCTTTGGCAGGTCAGCCGAAAGGTATGGTAGGGGACGTGACTTCATGACAACTTTGATGCATCGAACTTGCAACCCTAATAGCGAGGTCAGATATTGTTCGAAAACTCTGTTAATGCATATTTGAGCAGCTATTGGTAGCTAGAAGACATTGTATGGGTCAAAAATTTAAAAATCGTAAATCGATTTTTTGAGAGCCGATTTGGCGGGTTTGGGTCACGTGGTGGGTCACGTGTAAGCCAAACAAGCACAACTTCCAGCCCTCGACCTCGCGAACAGGACTATGGCATGCTCCAAACGTTTCAACAGCTTCATTGTGACTTCAAGAACGAGCCGTATCTGCTCGAAAAGGTGCGTGGATTAGATCACAGATTGCTGAACTACCTGCTCAATCCGCCACAGTTGCGCCGCAGATTGGCTGCAGATTATCAAGGAGGTGGGCGACGAGTGTCATTTCCTCCCACCCAGAGCTCAATCTCATTGAGTATTTTGGGGGGTGGTGCAAGAATTATTTCCACGAGCAAAGCAACGGCAAGTTCGAGCATAGGAAGCGGATTCTCCAGGAAGCACTTGACATGTGCCCACTGATATCCGTCTGTCGCTTCTTCCGACGAGTACATCAATATCTTGATATTTATCACCACGGCACAACAGGAGCTGTAGCTGAGTTTGCTGCCAAGATGTACAAGCCGCATTTTTTTTTCTCGTATTTTAAACGGGCTCAAAACACATACTTGAAAATTTTTGCACCTGCCGAGATTTGGCGGGTTGGTCACGTGACTATATACTCAAAGTCCGAAACGTGAAATTTGAATAGAAACATGTTATTTTCCTGTCGTTTGCGCCTACTTTTGGCCCAAAATTTGCAAAATTGCGACTTGACATGAAGTCGCGTCCCCTACCATATGGAGCAAGTCCTGCGGGAGCGTGGTCTTCTCGAGGTTCTCGAAGCGAAGCACGGCTCTGGGAAGAAGCTTCTCGGTGTCTGCTCGGCGTGTAAGCTATCACAGGCTGCGCGCGAGAAGGCATTGAACGACGCCAAATCAAAAGAAGATGAAATTGAGGGCTCTGGTCTGGGAAATCTCGGAGCGCGGGGGGTTTCCGAAATGGATGACGACGATCTCGGGCGCGCAACTGATTGTTGCATGCAGCGTGTCCTCTCACTCCAACAAGACTTCCGCGAGGAAAAACCCCTGCTTCAGCTGATCATTGAGAAGGCCGGCCACAAGTGCCTATTTCTGCCGAAGTTCCATTGCGAACTGAACCCTATCGAAATGGTTTGGAGCCAATTGAAGCGCCGTGAATCTCTCAGTTTTATTTGGTTCATCCGTCTGATTGTTGCCAGGTTTCCGTGAATTGACCGACGGAACATTCCCCTGTGCCAAAACCCTTGTCCCGGAATCACTTGACCTCATCTCAAATGATAACATCCGTCGCTACTTCGGTCATTGCTATCGATACATGGATGCCTACAGGTGGGCTTGCAGTGAAATTCTTCGGAATCTCGTTAACTTTCTTGCAGGGTGGGTTTAAACTTGCGCCAAGCTGCATATGCAGTAAAGGAGTTCAAGTCTCATCGCCGGATCCCGGCGAACGTACACGAGCACGTCGGCATCGTCGAGCGCGCGTCCAGTAGTCTCTCTTGACAGACTCCCTCGCTCGTTCCTCGTTCTGAAGTCTGTTAGTTACCGCGGTCTGATTACCGTTAGTTCGCCTTATTACGTAATGATGGGAGATGCTTGCGCAAACATTCAATATCCCGGACGCGTTCTGCACGCGTTTTGAGCTTTTTACCGTCTCTGAACCCTGAGTTATGATTTAAAAGCCATTCATACGGAAGATTTTTGAGATTTTTTCTAGTCCCCCAGGACCACACACGGGTCGCATCCCATCAAATGGAGCACAGTGATGGGCCATTGGTGGTTTTCAGGCGTTGAACTTGACCTCATGTAGAATAACATGTTCTAGAGTACTTTTTGTGACTTTGTGAGGTATATCACATCCGAAATTTGCCTCCGAGAATCTTCTGTCGCGGGCAGCGCGTCCAAGTCGCGTCGTTGAGCGCTGCACGTGACTAATTACGCCTTCCTAAACGAGCGAGCTTACATAATAAGGGGACCTAACGGTTACTTGGGCGCGGTAACTAACAGACTACGCGTCCAGGACCTAAAAATCCTAACCCTACTATATGGCGCTGGGAACCTGGGCAGCTTAGGGCTTTTGACCTGTTCACAACTCCCTCCAGGATTTTTGTGAATATCCGAAAGTCCCAGATGGTAGGCGCGCATTCTGAGAACAGGTTGAGCCTATTTGGGGCGCATTTGGGGAAGATTTGAAACCGTAGTGAATTTAGTTCGGGCGAAACTCCCGAACGGGCAATTATGGGGAAGCTGGGCACCCACGCAAATCCATTGTTATTGGCTCATTTAATGCCATTATGCTGCTCTATGATGTTCAAGGGATCCAACTACAATATTTGAGATGGTAAAAAGGTATGTTGGACCTAGACAAATGGTACAGTTGAGAGCTCCCGATGCCAGGTGCATGCAACGGGATCCAAACTGCTGATCAAACGACTGCAGTGCAACAGTGAGAGGGTGTAATTGCCCAAAATAAGCTTAGGAGAGCTTCATAATAAGTCGATCAACATATCCGGGCCCTTCGTTCCACTCCTGAGTCGAACTGTCGAGAACCCGGCATTTAGACATTGTTACTAGTGAAAATGGGGTGATTTGGTGCATGGTCAACGTTGAGAGAAGTATCAGACAGATATAATAGCGGTATACGTTCGATATTGAAGCTTTATACATCATAATGAATCAGGTAAAGGTCTAGACCTGTAGGGTCAAAGGGCTGTTTGATATACACGTCGCGGCGGTGTAAAGGAAAAAATTGTTGGACTCCTGGGAAAATTGGCCTATGAAATATTCGAGGTCTTTTACAGTGAGCCCATGCTGGTAATCAACCCAGCACTATATACCCCCCAAAACTAAACTGTTGAAATGAAGCTATGGGCCAGCCATTCAACAGTCATATTTCTTTTATTTCTTCTTCTTTGTTTTTTCTTCGTAGTAGTTCAGCATGCGTGCCCAGAGGGACTGTTGAGTCGAAAGCGGCCAAATGATTTCTGGCTGCCGGGGATTTAAGGTCGACTCCGAGGAATTGGAGTGGGCCACCCACGAGGTTGTAACCGGCAACCTGCCTGCTCTTGTCCGAGCCAGGCCGGGATTTTCATTGGCTACCTAGATTTTCCGCCCCCCTCTTGGTAGTACGTGTGTTCTATGTATTGATGGGTGACTTTTAGCCTACAAGAGTTACGATGTCATACTTAGTAAACTGACTGTTCCAATTGTGGGACCGTGTCAGTATAATATACCTCCTCCTCCTCCTGTACCATTTCGTTCAATTCGTATCAGCACGTGACTTTTAGTTTTTCCGACAAATCTCCAAAATCCGCTAAAATTGAAAAAAAAATATTGCAGGGGTTTTCAGAAATCGGGTGTTACGAGTACTTATGTTTACATAATACTCGTTCCTTTCATTCCTCCGAGGGGCGAAAAGTCTCCCTATTTTCCTTGTCTCCGATTTTTTAAGATAGTCTCCTTAGTGGCTGTGTCTGACTTCTTTAGTGGCTGTCCCTATACTTCGTTCACTTTTTCCTTACCCCTTTAGTGGCTGTGTGACCTAGGGCTGTGCTGTTTTTATTTACTTCTGTCTCTTTTCCCTGGTGTAACCATCCCATGTCGCTCATTCAGAGGGTTATAATAAGTCTAGTATATACCTCCTTCCAAGTCCCCCAGCAAATTTTCAATATTGCCCTGGACCTGCCGAAGTAAATACACGGCCTGGTCTGCCTGGGCCTCATCGAAATCACATCAATCATTTGGGTCTTCCGGGTTTGTCGTGTATCACTGTATGTCTGGGTGGATTTGGGATGACCAGCTTACTAAGCGGCGTAATCGGCATGATGGGAAAAAAGAGAAGTACGAGATCCTGCCGGGTGCAGCCACGGCCCTCTACACCCAAGTGACATGTGACATACGAATTGAACGAAATGGTACAGTATTCCTGCTTTCGACAACATCTTTTCTCTCATGCCCGTCGACGTACACTCCTTTCTGGACACGGCAAAGATTGAAGCCCATCTTTTTGAGCCAATGAACAGCTGTCGACTCGCTGACGGTCGCATTGATCTCGAGATGAGGAAGTAAAAAATCGTTGATGTATCGACACATTTTTGCGGGCCTCATCTGAATATCGAGATGATGATTTCGGATCTGTGTTCCAGACAAACAGGGTACATACCGGCCCAAGGAACCCACCCTCGTCGACTTCAAGTGTCCCTTTTACCCACTCTTGAAGTGCGTCCCGAATGGCGGGGTTGTCGAGGAGAGACTCATGATGTGCCCCTAGACCAAAGCTCTGCGCGCGGCGCGCCGAGCCTCGTATGTGTTGGTCGCAAGGGCCTGAGTGCTCGTGGTGGTAGATGCAGCAGGTACATCGCGGCTGAGGCGTTCCACGTGCATGGTAACAAAGTTGATAACGTCGGCAGACTTCGTGTAGGTGTGGAGAACGGGGACGACATTGTCCCACCCGGCACCAAGCGACAAAATGAATATCCCTCGGGACGTTGGGTCACCAATCTTCGCCCCCATCTCGTTGGCATCGGACCAGAGCATGCACATGCGAGTAATGTGCTCGGACATCAGTGTCGAGGGGGAAAGGACAGCGGTGTGAAGGGTACACAATGCATTGACGAGCCCCATGTCTGTGACCTGCTCATAGTTTTTCACTAGCGAGTCAAATGCCTCGGCTGCCGTTCCATCAAGCTTCATGCCGAGCCCTTCGGGATTCTTCACGTTGAGGACGATCATCACGAAGAGCTGGGAGTCCTGATAAATCCATTCCTCCGCGAGGGCGTCATGGAATATACTGGAGTAGGCTCAGGGGAAAGTACAGTCATGGTGGGATCTCCGGTAGGGCTCCAACCGTTTTCATTTTTAAATGTTTATAAACGTTTGTAAATGGTATTTTTAACCGTTTAGTTTAATGGTGTGTATCAAAGACGTCTGTCTTTCCGCTCACGGCATCGACGGGCCGATGGCAGTGCTCGGCTGTTGCCTTTGCACTGATCGGGTGGTAAGTGCTGTTTGCACAAAACACTTGCGGCTTGCGCCACCGCCACCATCCTCGCTCGTTTGAGGCCAACATCGCATTATTCGCGCACGGACCAACACAGTGAGTATAAATTGTTTCCCGATGCGACCAAACGTGTCTCAGTGCTGTTCTTCATGGCCCTACTTGGTGCATACTCTGTCACAGTCCACAGCGGCTCGCGGATAACATCTGTAAACAACATAGCCACAATTTCGCGAAATCACTCGAACGTCTCTTGGGTAGCTCAGTCACTTCAAAATAAAATAGTCACCATGCTTAATCCACTCAAAAATGACTATATGACACTATTTATGCTTCGTGGATTTTACTATAATGGGCTACGTCATCTTGGAGTGAATTACAGTGGAAAAGGGTGGTTTCTCCAACAAACCCACAACAGCACCCAAAATAAAAATTTAAGACTCGTACTACACTTTTATAAAAGCCACTATGTGGTTTGGGATGCATCAGATTATTTTATTTTGAACTGACTGAGCTATCCAAGAGACGTTCGAGTGATTTCGCGAAATTGTGGCTATGTTGTTTACAGATGTTATCCGCCAGCCGCTGTGGAGAGGTTCACCCCAACTTTCTGTCACTTAATCACATCACGTTACTTTCGTCACACGGTCCGATATCTCCGTGCCACCACCAATTCTGTATTCGATTAAAAACCTCCTACTGAGATTGTGAACTTCGGAACCGCGGCTGGGTAGGAACCTGCGAGAGGACGTTCAGCACATGCTTATATTTAGGCTCGTGACCATCCGCTTCTTCACGTGGCTCCGCTAATCACGTTACCCAGCACTGATCTTTCTTGCCCTTGTGATCAGTGCGTGGGAAACGACTGGTCGCGAGTCTAGCTTATATTTAACGTCGTGGCCATGCCTGCAGCTCATGCATTCACCACCTGATAAGTTTACTATCGTGGGCGCAAGCCTTTCTGGCCTCACTGCCGCATATACCTTGCGCCACGCCGGCCACAGTGTCCTGGTGTTGGAGAAGTGTGCTCAGGATTTTGTGGTACAGACATCCATCTTGCGATCCATGCTGATACTCTAATTGCGACGTCTAGTCGCTTGGCGGCCTGCGTGTTCCTCCGAATATGGCGCGTCTGCTGCAGACACTTCCTGGGGCTACCGAGCTTCTGAGAGAATATGGCACGCAATGCAGCGGGTAGGCTGTTTCCGATCTTAAATGTACTCAACTCACATCGCATCAATAGATTATCATTCACGCAAGGTACTGACGTCCTATATCTGTCGGTTTACAGCTAATCCATTTTATTTCAAGGCGATACCGCCGAGGTCTTGGGGGCGAATGGATTTTAGTGAGGACATCACTTCTACGTGCTTTCCGTAAGATCTTTTATGACTACTGTTCACAATAATAATGACACACGTCCCCAGTATGACGTCCTTGTCAGGTATCTGCTCGGCTTGTGCCAGAAATCTGGTGTCGAAATCAGATTTCTTGTTCAAGTCTCATCCGTTCAGCTATGCACCGACAGCAAGCCGGTGATCTTTACGGTCTCCGGAGACCGTATTGTGACCGATGTGGTAGGTTTCATTTCGTGGCTCCTTGAATTCTATTGAATTTATGTTCCTTAAGCTTGTCGGTGCAGATGGGTACAAAAGTATCGTTCGCGATCCACAACAAAATAGTAAAGAAGAAATCGAAGACGCAGCAGACTTTGATGATGGCGCGCGCGCGAGCACAGGAAGTTCACTTTCTCTCCCACCGGATGTCAGTGAAATTGTTAGGTAAATGCACTCGTTTGAGCCGGCGCATCGTTGCTAATCATCTCCAGTGGAACCTGCATGATTCCTTTGTGGATGCCGCAACTTTTTTTCGGGGTCAAAATATTAGCACAAGTTTAATTTACACTTTAACTATGGTATCTCTATTTTCAAGTTCTGGTGCCGCCACGCATCTGTCCTAAAGTGGAATTGTCAGCGGACCCTATTCAGCCAGTGTAATCCGCTGGGCAAAGTGCGCGCTCCTCACCGTATCCTCAAACGGTTCCTCCTCCCCGACTTCGTCGAGGGGCTTCCACGGACTCTCGGCGTCCTCCCAGCTATATATATGCCATCGCTCGTCAGCCTGAATGTCACAAGCACATTCCACACCACTCACAGGTCATCCGCCTCCTGGGTGCTGGGCGTTCCGCGGTAAGGAATGAAGCCTTTCTTGCGGACGCGCTTGAGCACGAACAGCGGCGTAAAGCTGTACGTCTCCGGCGGCGCACACCCGTGGCGGAACACGCCTGCGCCCGTCTCGCTCCACCAGCTGCCCCCGATCTCGCCCCCCGCCGAGATGAGCGGCGTCACTGGAATCGGGGACGTCGCCAGCAGGGCCAGTGATACAGTGCCTTCCGCTACATAATAGAGGAGATCAGTAGCACGATAGGTGGAGGCGGGTGTATTCTGACATTTGCTGGAGAGGTACATGCTGTATGCGTGGCAGGCCACGGTTTCCGTGACGATGTATTTGTCTTTCAGCGCTGGAATGTCCACGAGTTTCTGGAGCAGAACGCTCGCATGAATGAAAGAGCTGCGCGGCTCCGCCATGACCAACAGCGCGCCGGTCTTGCCTGTCTTGAATTTCCACTGGCCTTTAATCGACGCTTCAGCTATCCCCGGGATGTTGCTGATCGTAGGCGGCTCAGTAAAAATAAAATAAAATCAAAACGCGTTAACAGACTGACACTTGAGGTCCAAAACTGAAATCGCGCTTCTGCTCCGTCTCTGATGTTATTACCATCTTCTCGTCGGGCGCTGCGGACTCTGGTGGGTGATCGGCAGCCAGCGTCGCCGTCGAAGGGTCCTCATAGATGTTTCCGTCCCTCTCAAACCTTCCGGTGTCTTTATCAATTGTCCCATAGTCCCCTACCTGCTTTCCAGGTCAGCAAGCGCCACGACACAGTCGCCCTACTGCACTTGCCTTGATCGGATGTGGGGGGTCCCAGCTCGCCCATTTCGACGACACGGCGTGTATGAGATCTATGTATTTGCGGGAAGCGTATTTCATCCAGGGCGACTACTGGATCTTCGCGATCTCCGGTCGCAGTGGTAGCAAGCAAGCGCCGACATCGATTGGGGACACGAGTCAGAATTAGGGCGGCCATCAGGTGGCGGTCTGCCAAATTGACAATTTCGATAGCAAATCGCTTCACATCCACACTGCGCTGGCCACATCTCCCTGGGACATATTCTAAACCACCCAAACTAAAGTATGTATCTATATAAAGGTATATACTGTACCGAATTACTTTTGAACCATATAGCTACTGAATAATGCAATTAATCCTCTTCTCCAAATGTGGCATCTCCTTCCTCGTTGTCGCTCTCTACTGGTATGATCTCTTCCTCTATTGTTTCATCAGCCAAGACTTGTTTCAAAATTAGAGGAGTCTTGCCAGTCTCTACCCGAGCCAACCAGCGCATCAGAGCAGCAATGAAGAGCTCAAAGTTCAACCTGCTGTGGGTTGATCTTGGACACTGGCAGGGGTGGAATTTCGGACTTCTTGTCAAGCTCCATCTCTCGAGCGTGGTACCATTTGAGCTGGAGAGCGATTTTTGGGAGCAAGATCAACCACACAGCATCTTGGAAACGCGAGATATCGAAGATGGGTGTGCAAGCACGCCAGATGTGAGGCAGATGTGGGAGGTGACACGTTTGATGGGTTATATAAGCTTGATTGAGTGCTTTTCTTCCGCCGCCTCTGAACACTTCCACACTTGCATTTTAATATGGGAAAAAATTGTACTATGTGGTTTAAAGCAGTTTGAAGGGAATGTCCCAACAGAAATTTTAAATTCCCCTTAGACAGAGTGCTGTGAATTGCTTTGCATTATCTGCAAAAACCAAAACAAGAATTTGAACATAATGAAAAATCTGTCCGGGACATTCCCTTTGAAACACATTTCTAAGACTATTTCTCATACAAAATGTTTTGAACGAGTGCGTAGATGAGGCCGTAGCGGCGGCGGATGTGATTTGCCATCGTTTGGGTCTCTGCCTATGTTACATAAGCGCCATCAAAACCCGTTACATTGCCAGTGACCAATAAGAAAAGTGCAAGCGGTTTGCCCAATGAGTACACGTGCACAATTGCCTTATTTGGACAGCACGTGGTATGACGTGGTTGGTTGGTCGGCCCAAGGAGGTCAAAAAACAAAAACCGGCATATGTTCCGGCATTCACAGAACGGTACCCCCTCGGACCTGAGTTTGGGGGGGTCTTCGCCACTCAAATATGAACTTTCGGAGGGGCATACGTGTTTACCGGGAGAAGGTCTGATCCGAATGGGAGCGCTTTTTGCATATCTACGTGACGTGTGCTGAGACCTACAATGCTGACCTGGCACTATTTCCAGCAGTGGGGTGTTTCCCGCGAGTTCCTGGTGACAGTAGGCCCTCACAGCGTCGGAGTAGCTCAAATATGAGACCCCTTCAACGCGATATGGCTCTTGGTGTTTCCCGAGGGAAACAAACCTGACACGCAGGGGTGCATTCGGAGAACGAATTGCTGATGACTCGTGAAAAATCATGGCAGTGTCTGCAAGGGGAAGACTTGCCTGGCATTTGTTGCTTTCTTTGGATGGAGTGGATGTTCTGATTTATACAGACACTTTGGGCTCGGGTTTGCGCTTACCGGGGTCGGAAAAGGGGCGGAGAAGTGACAGCTCAAGTCTCCGGCGCCGGAGTCCAACAACATCCCGATCTCCACCGTCAAGGTCGGGGATATGCTCCTCGGGTGCGTGAGGATCATGACACTTAGCCTTTGAGTATGTTTTGATAAGTGCTTGCGCGGCCAAGTTGACAATGTGAGAATGTGGGTATCACAGAGAGGGTAGAAGGGGGGGGGGGCCTGCACAAAGGTACATTCTCAAACTTTTTCGGCACGCTTTCAATGGGCCGAGGCCCGCAAAGCAAGTTTGACCCAAATACTCAGCCCGGGGAATCGAAGCTCGCGTCTGCGGGTCCGAGCGGTAAACCGAAATGCGAGATCTTATAAAATGTGTCTGGAGGTAGGTACCACACTGGATAACTCTTCCTCTGATAATGCAGGGGTTTAGCCCAAACAGATCCGGTTTTATCTCCCATGCTACGGTCGGCCGGATGGTCGCGGTTGATTTTGACTTTTTGATTTTGATTTCTGATCGGTGATGTCACGATCAAGTAACGCAGCGGATCGAACTTGAACCACTCCCAATGTTGTGGGACTGTGTGGGTGGCGCAGGCGACCCATGAGGCACCTTTTCTCGGTCTTATTGGCCCATCAATGCATAATCACAACAGATACGGCAATTTTGGCATCTCCGAGCAGCCCGATAGCACATCTGGACTGGGAAACCACATTGAATAGTTGTTTGTGCACAGCCAAGCTATAAATCATTGTATGAATGCGGCATATAAGCTACAACGTCAACAGGTATTTAAGCCGCAGTGGCCAAGCTCATGTGCAAGCCTGCAATAAAAACAGGCAAAGAGAATGATGAACCATTAGTAAATCGCGGAAGACGTAGTCGTGCTTACAGCTCTTTGCGGAACTTAGGGCGCGGCCGATTTTTTTTTCCTTTTTGAGCTGTTTTTGATCATTTCAGCCAGAACAGCTGTTCTGACCTCAATTCTCAGCGTACATTTCTGAAAACTATATGAGCAGAATCACACGACAATTCCGCAGGGCATGACGTCCTCAGAATCTTTCCATACCGCCGGTAGTAATTATAATATATTATTTTGCATGTTTTGCGGAGATCATCTCTTGTGTCGTGATTTGAAGGTTGTGTGGGATGTTGTATAGCTCTAAAAACAATTATTTGGATGGCGGAGGGCACACCGTCCTGTAATTGAGGCATGGCACCCGGAGCGTGTGAATAGTGGACTTGAACAGCAGAATATAGGTACAGCTCAGGCTCTGTGTATTTGTGTGATCTATGATTGAATGAGCTGAGAAACTGACCATTATCATTCTATTGAGTGTCCTGGAGGAGTCCCACGGCTCGGATTTGCTCTTGTACTCCCTGTACAGCACCGCGAGACAACTCGATCACAACGATTCCGGGCACGTGACCGCACTTGTGATCACATTGGGACATGTCGCGTCGCCGGACGGGGATGCACAGAGTTGATCTGAGGCGTGTAATCTCTCGAAAACACTTCAAAGTCAGAATATTGACAATTGTTTCACTCGCTGGAGGATAGAGCTCACAGATATATAAGGCCTAGACTGTAGGAATATTTCACAGCTTCAAGTCCACTGTTCACGCGCTCCGGGTGCCATACCTCAATTAAGAGGGCGATGTGCCCTCCACCATCCAAATAAGTGTTTTTAGAGCCATACAACATCCCACACAACCTTCAAATCACGACACAAGAGATGATCTCCGCAAACATGCAAAATAATATATTATAATTACTACCGGCGGTATGGAAAGATTCTGAGGACATCATGCCCTGCGGAATTGTCATGTGATTCTGCTCATATAGGTTTCAGAAACGTACGCTGAGAATTGAGGTCAGAACAGCTGTTCTGGCTGAAATGATCAAAAACAGCTCAAAAAGGAAAAAAAATCGGCCGCGCCCTAAGTTCCGCAAAGAGCTGTAATCTTGTAACATTGGATAGAGATGCCTAATATGGTTGATGAACTTCTCTCAAGATTAGGAAAGAATTTGGCTTGGGCTCCATGCATAGGTATTATCACTCGTATTTTGACTGTCGTGTTACAAGAAAACAGGCTACACTCTTAGATATAACCATTTCACACTTGGGATCCATCTCGCTCGATGAGATCCGCACTGGGAAATGCATGAAAATGAAGTCAAGTTGACTTCCCGGTTTGGACAACTTTCGCTATTGCGTGGTTTTGAAGAAATAGAATGACATACCTGTGAACAACATCTCCCGGAATGAGATGGATTCGGCCCTCCTCAAGTATGTCCCGCATGGAGCGACCGTTGAACTTGCGATCATACGACCAGGTGGACTCAATGGGAATATTGCTAGTGCCTTTCACAGCGACAACCGGCTTCCATTCCTCAGCAGAGAGGTCTGGAGCAAAGACTTCCCTGAAACCGATGCTCAGTGGGGGATTTCGAGGGCGAAATCCCAAGTACCCCCCTCTGTGGAAGTGCCTATCGGCACGCTCGTCGCATATACCTCACAAGGAGATGCGAATGAGCTCCTCCTCGGGCATTAACAGCCATCCATTTCCTAACTCATCTCTACATTTTGAATGTCTCACCTTTCCTCTCTCTCTTTCTTTTCTTACAGATTATCTGCTCCTCGGCCAAATACCACGCGACGCGCACAAAGCTCACGCGCTCACGACGATCACGTGTCCGTGACAACAAACTTACTCGGACGCTCATCCACGCGATTATACCAAGCTGAAGGATCGGACGGCGCGTTGTCTCTTTTATCACATCTCCCCCAATCACATACACACATTTTCTTGATCGATACTTATTTCTTCATCCATCAGTTTCCTCTTTTACTTACCGCTCATGTTGTACAACCTTCTGGTTGCGACACCATCTTGGATGACTCGGTCAACTCGGAGTGCACTTGGGATCGACACGCTGGAGGCTTGGTCAACCAACAGCAGACGTTTAGCGGCGAACGTTGTCTCCCTATACCGTCTTTGTGCATTACCCGGTTGGCTTGGGCTCTCTGAGGTGGTTAGCTTCTGGTATGGTTATTTTATTTTTCCATGGACTGGGCTTTGCCGCAAAGCGCGCTACCACGAGTTATTTCAATAAAATTAGACCCAGGATTGGGTCAATGAAGGTCCTTGCGCTAAAGGTTGTGATTCTTTGGATCGGAGGCCGCCCCGCCAAGCTTGCTTACAATGGGCCTTTTTCGGAATTTTCTCGCGCGTTATGAGAATTCAAACTCAGATCGACCAGCCTGTCTATCGACACAGTTAAGTTTCGATAGGCAGGCTGGATTCGAACCTAATTCCTCGACAAAATAAACAGAGAACATCCCGGGATCGACTATGCAACACTGAGCTGCAAAATAGTGTTACGTTGAATCGGAGTGGAAGCCTAACTGATGCAAGGTATCATGGAAACTTACCGTGTAGTCTCGAGCGTTGCCCCGGATACGTGGCTGCGGATGAAAGGAGAATCAATATCCATAATACAGGTGCTTGAACTGGCTTTTCAGAACAATTTATTTTGCATTCCCCGTGCAACCCGGTATAAGTAGACCACGATATGTAGTATTTTTCAAACTTAACTACATCAACATGTTCAGTAGGGAGTATGACCCCCCTTTGCATCGATTGCCGCCGCAAAGACCTCCGACATAGGAGCCCTGGTTATCCCTTGGTCGGATTCGAATTTCGGCCGTCCAAAAAATTTTAGCCGAACTTTTCTTTGGCCCAGCCTCAAAAATTTTACCCGAATTTGGCATCTAGTGGGAGGCTGGGTCGGATTTTACCCGAACTTTGGATCTGACCTCGGACCTTGGAAAAAGTTGCAAAATTTCGGGAAAATTTCATGGCCACAAAAAAATTTACAAACATTTTGCGGGGGAGGTTTTCCCTGACGATGGGCGTTATCATGAGGAGAGAGCCCACCGGAGGGCATTTCGACCATGGATGTCGGGTGTGGGTATGCGAGAGCGACCGCGGCGGCGTCGCAGCTAGACTCGCAAGCCAGTCGGTAGAGCTAGGTTACACTCCGAGAAATGGCACACGCACCGGATTCGGACACAGAACAAATAAGGCCAATTGACAGCGCCAAGATTGATGGGGTGATGGGCCACTTATCAGCTCCGGGGTTCCGTGCGTAGGATGGATGGGAGGAATCTCCTCCAAGATATCCTTGTCGACGGTGTGTACTCCCACTGCGCCTATCCTGCTGCTCACATCTGTCGCAGCATCGTATCAATTCCCTCTTCTCCTCGCCCCCGTTCGATCTCTTCGATTGAACTGCATCGCGGAACTGCATTGAATTTCAGCTTGCTAAAAATTTTGCACCAAACCCCTCTATATTTGGAGAACCGTCTTGATCTCCACCACTAAGGGTATTTATACTGTGTAACAAAACATCGCTTCTCTCCGGCACATTTTCGGGCCTTAACTCCAATCAACCAAGAGCACGCGTGATTGCGGAAAGGGCTTCTTATCCGCCAAGTTTTTTTTTTTTTCGTTCAATTCGTGAGTCACGGGTCACGGAGGGAGTTGACGGCGCCGAGCTTTGGTTGGTGTCACGATTCACGGCGGCGGTTGACGAATATATTTTTGGTCACGCTCGGGCCATAAAATCGCTCTAGAGGCAGGAAAAATTATAGAAATACTCATTGGAAGGACAAGGGCCAAAACATCGTTCAAAAACACCATATTTCGGATATTTCGACGCTCGGACACAGGTTCCGCCCAAAATTCAACCATTATCAACCACCGAAAAAGGCTTTGGCTGCCATCTGGTGTATGGCAATGCAGATGAGTACAGAATATTGTCTAGGCCCTATTTTTGAGTTGCCTGCATCATGGTGGGCCATTTCGGGTGCCTGACGAGATGTCAAGGTCGGTGGAGGGGTGACGAGGCGACGAATTGGTTCAAGGTGTCACGGGTCACACCCCTGCCGAATTGAACGAAAAAAGACAGTATGCGTGCTTGTGCATGCCTGGATTATACTATGATCAGTCTGACCACGGGGCACTGCTAGTTGATCGAATAAACACCGTCGAGGAGATAAATAGGGTTGTGGATCTTTGAATCTGCCTAAGGGATCCGGCATGCCGCAGTAAAATATAAGAACATATACCAACCCTAGAGGCGGATGAGCTACAAATGGATTTTGCGGGTGCAGCTTACGGCAATAATTTCAAGGTGGCTTATGTTTTGTCGAAGAATGTAAGTGCTCGAATTTGGACCTTTATGAGTCTCTTGACCTGGATTAAGGGTTCGAGACGCTGAGTGCTCATGAAAGAACACTTACTATTGCTTCTCTATCGCTCAAAAATTCGCAACTTCGGGCAAGAAACCGTCCGTGTCTCACTGGCGAATGATTGTTTTGCATGACTAACTAACTATTCTTAGTAACGCACGTTGCACCAGGGAAGCCAGAGGTTAGCGACTGGTCAAGCAATGAGACCACACCGACTGGCGATAGGGGATTCTCCCCTGCGAAAGCCAAACCCACCAAGGAATTATCCAAGACGGGAAAGAAAATATCCAACTGGGAAAGGCGGGACAAACTCCTCAAATTCGCGGAAGCACTGAAAGCGGGGGGAATGACCGTGCCTCCGACGTTTTCCGTCGGAATATCCACCCCCTCGGCTACGCACAATTTCCTCGAACACAATTCGTCAATGATCGCGTCTTTTCCGGACATCCCGTCCTGGTTGCGCTCCAGAAGGCTTCAGAAATACGATGATTGCTTCCAAGGAATTTCCTGGCCGGAAATGTTCAAGTTCACGGAAGCTGATCTTGAGGATCGCGGAGTGTACACAGTTGGGGCCAGAGGAAGATTGATGAAGAGTTTGAATGAGTTGAGGAAGCGACAGGGATCCAAGTGATCGTGTAATAAATAACAGTTATGAAGTTTCGCGTCGGGTCCTAATGAAGCTTTCACCAGTCAAACTAGCTACTACGTTTGAGTAATCCCTAGAGTTCAAGGGAGCACCATGAAATCGGTGGATCTGGGCACGGCTGAGCCTCGCAATGACTTGGATCAATGGCTTGGATCACATCCGATGTCGATTTGAACGAAATTATACCTTCGGTATCTCAGTCGGAGAGATGAGCGTATTCAGTACTGTTGGGATGGATTGACTCCACTGGCCGCCGTGTTTTTTTTTCGGCAGGTGATCCGGATGAGGAGGCTGGGAGAATTTTAATTGGATAGAGGAACCTAGTGGGCGCAACGTACAGTAAGCTCCGATGTGCGCTGGCAGGTTACAGGCAGGGATGAGTGGCACTGCAGGCTTACCAATGCACGACTCGGACGAGAACCCGAAGGGCCTGCGACTGGCCCAGTGTCAGGCAAAACAGCACCAGTGTCGGTCATGGAGCGTTTGAGGGCCTCCAGATAATCAGGGTCTTGGTCAGCCTGGTGACAAGATAATCAGGGTCAGCATGGTAGAATATCACGAACTCACATCGTCGGCGTCCGAGTATGCCAACCGGGCCAATGTACGACGAGGGGAGGAGTGTTGGGAGGAGCTTTGATTTGCAGTGGTGAGTAATGCCTCGCCAACGACGATGCACTCGTCGTCCTCAAAGCAATCAACAGTGTAAGCAAGGTCGTAGGTCGGTGAGAGCGGATCAAGGACACATAGCAGGAAGCAGCGGTAGGGAACCATCTGTGTGGGGGCATGCCCAGTGAGTGGTCCGTACTTTGGGGCTGAGGAATCGTCAGAGCTCACTCACGACGAGGAAAGGAAAATACGTGCCGAGGAGATAATACGTCTTGCCCGATGTAATCGGGTTGGTCAGGCACGATTTAACGCTTTGAAGCCTGCGACGGTAAAAGAATGCCATGGAAGCTGCGCATGTGTGAGGATGCGTCCAGCATTGGTGGAAGCGCGCGGTTTTGCGCCCAGCTGAACCAACGTCCATGGGAGGTACTGGAACGTTATCGCATGCCAGAGCTCGGCACATAGATTTAATGTGCGGCACATCTATCCGAAGTGTCGAACATAGCTTCTCCGAAGGCAACGAGGGTATGTGCCACACATGCTGCCATGTGCCGTAAATCCCCGGCTCAGTGCGGCCAATGTCAGTCGAATATAACAAGTCAATCAATTTATTAGCTAACTAAAAGTAAAGATAAGTACGTCGTAAGGAGCTTTCACTGGTAGTGCGCTTGAATACATTGAATGTGAATGACAATAAAATGAATACCTTGGTCGTCTTGGGCCGCTTCGACCGCAGCCCGGGGGCAGCGCTGGATTCTGTTGACTTCTGCTTCGCTGACTTCGTTCGCACGCGAGAGGTACAAATGATGTTGGCTTCGTCAACCTCCCTGCGGGGCCGCTTCTGACCAGTACTGGAGCTTGCTATCGGAGGCGGTGACTGGGACGAGATCTCGGATGGCAACACGGGGGCGGGAAGAGTGGGGAGCTGATTATAGCTCATATCTTGTCCGTACGGAATCTCAGTTGCTCCCTGGCATTCTGCTTAAGCAAAGCAGAGATTGAACCGGGTTGATTGTTGAGACAGGGATTGTTTAAGCCAACGTCATATAGATTCTTAAAAGATGGCACCCATCCGCCGTTCCTCAGTTTCTGCTCCTCGGGCACATCAAAATCTTTCTCAAAGCGGGCACGCTTTTCAATCAGCATGTCGCCTGTCACAGTTTCTCCTTTCTCTTCCAGGGGAAATCGCTAATGAGTTGAAATTTTATACAGCAACAAAAACTGGAGTTTATCTGTCTAGTTACTGACTTCGTTGAATTAGGCTGAGTCGATTCGAGTTTTCAGTGTGGGGACCACAAAGGATCCTTTCGACCCTACTATTAGATTCTGTCCCCGAGAGGTGAAGGTTTTCAAATTAAACTTATCTGTAGGGCAATCTGTTAACTTTTGTATCTTTCCAGCAGTTCATTACATTTGATACTGTTTACACCAGGAGGAACATGTTGGCCGCGGCCGCCTTGTTTTGATGCAATGGGAGACATCTGTCAAAATTAGCGCAGGGCAGTGTCTGTCAAAGTTAGTTGGAAGTGGTGACGTGGTGCCGGAAATGCCGAACTACTGATTGCCTGTAGGCCGGCGCACTCTGGAACCCGAGTATCAAGGGGAGCTCGCGATAAGGGATAGGTTTTGCGCCATGCGGCCGAGGAGCGGAGATAGCGGAGTTTAAATGGCTTCAGACAGACAGAGAAGCGTAATCTTATAAAGAAGGTGAATCACACGCACATAGTTCACACGGCTACTCTACCATACTCACCTAGCTTGTTCTATTCTAAGTGAAAAGAAATTTGTTGACATTTTGGCGGGATGGCTCTGCACTTGTCTCAAGCAAGAAGCATTAATTAAGATACAACTTCTAGACTGATTCAATGTTCTGCACCCCATATGTTTCCGCTCACGCCACACGCAGACCTCTGGGTCCGATGGCACACTTGCAACCCATCCAGGAAATCACCTGCGATAAGTTTTAGCCTGAACCATCGAGTGCATATCGATTATCCACCTACTTTTCTCCCCGCCAACCTTTTCACCCCAATGACCGAACTTTTTGTTCATCGTGCGACTCCCACCACACGCAGTGCTGCAAATACACTGCAAAATGTTTCCCCAGCGCCACTCGAGCCCCGGTCGGCCAGTTGATGCGCTGTAACAGATAAATCAGCTGTTGCGAACATTTGACAAATTAACCCGGTAGGAGGCTCCCCCTTCAACTGCACCGCGTACGATGCAGGCCGCAGCTACAGTTGGATGCTGACATCAGACAGTCTGCAAATCAGGCAAGGAGTAGATACGTCGCAGCGGGCATCTCGGGTGAAGCGAATTGCAAGGACAAATCCCTATCAATTTCAGTGAACCAAAACTTGGGTATGGTCTATTTTACTATTTTACAAGTACTATGGCCCCTAGAGTCTTCGTGTGTCACCGCTTTCAAAAATGTTTTTAAGTCGCTATTTGGGCTTATGATACAGCGCCATTTGTTATCACGGCTTTTTATAAAGACTAGGATGCCTTCGTTATAATGAAAACATAGGAGAAAGGATGAAAACAGACATTGCGGGTTGACCAATTGAGACGTCATTTGGACAGAAAAAAGAGTTGAGGGTGGAGTAAAACAAGCAACATTCACTCTCCTTGAAACAGCGGAATGCACAACCGGGTGACATATCCCGTTTACGAAATCTGCAGTTTTCTGTTTCCAGCCGTCTCATCCAGCCCATGCACGATAAGGCCGAGGAGATCATGACTTCGGATATCGAATTCCATACATTTGCCTGCGAACATGACACGACTTGGACTTTTTCTAATCAGGATCTATTAGACGCGTGGAATTGTCTTTGGGCTCGTGTACGCTCAGACTCTAGCCTTCATGAAAAATTTCCTAATTTCACCGGTGTTGCACGCGGAACCTTCCCGTATCAGGCCGTTGGCGAACCATCCATTGGTAAGCAATCCCATACGCTGCTTCTCAACCCGACACTGAGAAGTTCTAGGTTTTCCTGGCATTAATTATTCATTATCTATATCCAATACCGCCATTGCTCAGACTATCTGCGACCGCAACTCCTGCCGTATTTGCAACAAAACAGTCCAAGACAAAGACCGCCAATCCCATGCAGGTCAACACATTCTCAAGGCTCTTCGAGGGGTGAGTGATCTCACAGTCAACATCCCTGTATGTCGCACCATACACCATTGTTTGTGCCCACATCTTTAAATAATATCGCAGGTTTCTGCTGCATATCCATGTGGTATGTGCGGGATGTCATCGGCGAACGGGGCTTGTCAGATCCGTATCAAGAGCGGAAAAACAGATTCCGATTGTCCGCAGGCGTATGCCTTCCAAATCCACGCTGCCTCGACATTTCGAAGCACCAGGCCATGTACAAACGTCCCTATACCTTGTCCGCTGAACTGCAACGAAATACATTGGAAGTATAATTTTTTTCAACACTTCATGGAACGGCACCCGTCATGGGAGCAGCTTATCTCACCAGAATTCGCTTCACGCATCCGGGTCACTCATGCAGAGCAATTGGCGCTTGAAATTCCTGCGGAAAAAGTCGTGGACTGGCCGAAGCAATCAAACACTGCCAGACCGACAACCCCACTACCTTCTGACCCCCCTCGCGGAACGAAACGACTGGCCGAACAGTTACAACGGTCTCCTCGTCGACGGGACAAGGAGAATGAGGTCCTGAGACTCCAGCTTGGGGACAAAGCTGCACGACTTTGCAAGAAGTATAGTTTTTGATATTTCCTACGTTATATCATATGGTCATACCAACAGCAGAGCTACAGTAAATATTCAAATTGTAACGATTCAAGTCGGCAGTGCTACCCAAAAAGGGAGTGCACGTGTGCCGGACATCACCCGTTCGGAGATATTATCTAAGTGCCACGCGAGTCGATCAATGTGGCCGATCCAGAGATCTGTCGCCTCTTGAGGTGCTTCTCTGGATCAGCCAATATGATGTGGCTACACGAGATCACTGATGCATATTCGCCGATCGGCGGCATTGCAGCCTTCCCTTTTCGGCTTACCTAGCTCATACACTTTCACTCTCCAGCAGCCCCAGGAGGACGTCCCTTTTTGTCAGATGTTGCATGGCAAACTCGACAAAAATAATTGCCCTTCATGCCAATGTGCGATGCAAATTCACTTGACATGGGATTGTCGCCTTGAAAAGCTAGAAACCACGGAATTACCAAGATATATTCTCGATAGACACAGTCCAAGACTTCGATCCCCTCCTTCCGCGCCTCTCTGAAAACTGTTTAGTGCACGAAATCATCACTACAATTTTTACACCTACCGTAACATCGAGGAGACCGCTTCCATCATCTCCAATGGTGGGGATATGTTTGATGTTGCAATGAAGTGAACATTGTATAGCATCTGTGTATACTCTCGAGGCAATCCTGCTAGCGTGAAAAGGACCGAGTTGTGCTTATTCCATTTTTTGGAGACATTTCCCGATGTATCATCGCAGTAAGTCCAAAGCGGCACTGAATGAACTCGATGTCCATTCCCTTTCAATCTCCATGGGTTCGTTGTTGGCTGGTTCCAAGGATCCAGCTTGCCATTGTTCTCTGGTCGTAGAATGCCTATTCAATATGGTCAGCATAAATTTGGCGTAAAAGTCCGAGTTGGAAATGTGAATCTAACCTTCAATAGTTTCTGGTGCAGGTATTCCATATCGCTTCTGACAATCAATATCTTGTAGGTCAACAACCGAAAGAAAGAAAGCAGAGAGGGGCAGCTCGAAACAGCCCCGAGGTGAGCCATCAATGACAAATGCATCTCTCACCAAAGTCATTCACAATAGGTGGACAACGGCCCATATCTTGCCATTCCGTGTAAACCAACGCATTGGCATCACGGGTCCTACGGCATCCGTACCCAGGTGAGCAAAACAAGGTTCCTCAACAAAATAATCCTTTCCATCATCTCCCTGTGCCATTGGACCTGCAATATTACCGTCAACCTCATTTTTCCATTTAGCGGCCTGGCGAGCTTCCTCCAGTGATTCTCCATCCTCGGCATACAAGTGCATCTTAGGGCGTATGAGAGGATTGGAAAATTCCTGTGATAAATTTAATTTAACTTACAGTTGCATTTGTCACAATGCATTAGGTCATAATGCATAATTGTCATGACTGAGGATTGGGCCTCTTCGAGGCGGGGGCTGAACCTTTAGGTTTAAGTTGAGGGAATTTTTCACGACTCAAGACAAACTCAGCAAACGGAGCGTAGGAACTTGTCGTCTGATCACTCTTTGCTGCTGCCACGATGTATTCATACGTTTCTCCACCTTTCTCGACACACGCAATTCAAGATGTGATACTGTTTATTCCCACTATTGCTACAGGGTTCAGACTCTACTTGGATTCAACTACAAGCGCTGGCAGCGGTTTTACTCGTGCGCGTAATTGCACCAACATGGCGGTGTGTGGTTCTATCAAGTAGACGCAACACGACAATACAAACGAAACACAGACTACGAAGACCGCGGGATAGCTGACCACATTCGAAGACACCCAATTCACTGATTCGGTGCGTACATTTTCAGCATCCTTACGCGGGACTGGCTAGATAAACGGCCCAGGATGTAATAGCACGAACTCCGCTCGGAGACACGCGGAATGGGCGTGGCCAGTGCGTAGGGTGTAGGGGACCTGATGGCAGGTAGCGGACCGTGGGGGTGGTGAAATAGAAACGTGAGTCTCTTGTATCGGGGGCGCGCATCGTCAACTAACAGCAGATTAGTAGGTTACTTTGTATCTAATCAGTGCAAATAAACCCGTGCTTACCCGTCAGTTTGGGGGCGTCATTTCGATGTCGAGCTCGCTGGGACTTTCAGTTAAGAGCCCAACCCGCCCTTCTGGAACTACATCGTAAAACCACGATAGCCGCTCGCGAGAATAAGCCTTGGTTTTTTCGGCCTTGAGCTCGGTGCGTTTCAGTTCCTCTCGCAGCTCTTGTGAGATATGGTTTTGTATGCGGTCCAATCTGAAAGGACGAAGAATGCAGAGTCCTTTGAGTGATCGTACACGCGATAGCATGACATATGCACTCTGAATGGTGGGACAGCTTGCCAGATCGATGCAGCACACATGGAGTGAGCGGCCCTGGGCATTATGCGAGGTGAAGGCATAGGCAGGAATGAGAGGGAGCTGGGAACGGCTTGCGCTATATGCCTTTTCCGAGCTTGGGATGCGGAAGTGAATGGTGGTGGTAATGGGTTTGAGTAAGACTCGGTGAGGATATGGTGCCTCGGGTCACTGTTTTTATATGCCTTGAAGTCAACTTCCGCTGATATCGCGTAGCGGCGCCCGTTGATCTCCTCGTACACGATTGATATGAGTGTTCCCGGACTGCCATTCGAGATCCCCAGCTCCGTTGCAAGATTTTCTGTGCAAAATACCGCCATTCCCGGCAGGTAAGGGACCTTGGGTATTCGGTGAGCAACAAAAGTCATAAATATTGATCGACTGAACTAATACCTTGCCCCCTAGGTCGTTAGCTTCCTTGACGGGTACCGACCACGCAGCCTCGGCTGCTACGCCAGTAAGTTGTTTGCGTTTTCGCCCGCGTCCCCTCGTGTCACGCGAGTAGTAGATATGGCAGTCTTGACCTGTCGCAGTAGCAAAGGCCTTAGCCATATTGTTATTGTGTCGATCTCGTGCGGCATTTGTATACACAATCAAAGGACATGCGTGGTCCGGGTCGTCAATCCATCTCTCAATGTCCGTGAGATCCTTGGTCGCTTCGTTGCACTCTGCATTTGATAACACATATTTGTCTAGAATGGCTTTATCGTCCTCGGTGCAGGTACCTTTCCGTAACCGTTTGAGAATGCTCTTCAAAACTGGATCTCCCTTTTGGCGCATTATTTCTTCTAATACAACGACGTGGTCAACTTGTTGCCAAACCTGGATTCCTTTGACTTCTTGGCGAACCTTCTCGTGTAGGTCGTTCAGATTATCGTTGTATGACATTGAACCAGCTCACGAGCGAACAGAGAATTTCCTCCCGGCGGTGGTAGTTGGCAAGGATCGCCACAGGTTGCCCAATTTAAACCCCCACATATAGATTCAGTGACACCCTTCCCCATACATAGATATTCAGAGAGTCTAGCAAGGTCCTGCGCGCTTAAGAAATAAACTTCGTCCAGGATCAAAGTCTCCAATGGTGAGATTCGTTCTTCGAGACTTGTGCGTAAACTCGGTGTTGACTTCATTTTCGCAGGTGAAATTCGTAAACTCGCTTCAGAGTGAATTGTGCAGCCACCAATATCACTGGCAACAACACCCGTGGGCGCAGTCAAGCGTAATCGTTCAGGATGACCGGTAATATCATAGAACTCTTTCCACGCTCCAAAAATCACTGACTTTCCAGTACCACCGGGTCCAGTACAGAGCAGGGATATAGGTGGATTTTTGCGGCCTGTTTCTATTTCATGACCAATTTTATCAGCTAACAGCAGAAATGCACGAGTTTGTTCGTCATTCAATGTGTGTTGATGATCAGCGCAAGACACAGCTGCTGGTATGGACGTAGGGAGTTCCACTGTGAGCGCGACTCGGAATTGACATGCCATTTCTCGTACAATTCGCGTGCTCGCTTCGCTTCCTGTGCCAATGTCGTGCAGAGAGCTTCCGGTATCCTCGAAGATGTTTGAGAGTGGTGTGGATTCTGAGGTCCCGGATTCTCTGCGGCTTTCAGACGACGTTTGATTAACAAATCTTTTTCCTTCAAAAGGTCTTGGCAGCATTACTTGCACTGAAAATGTCATCTTCGTTTCCTAGCCGTGATCGTGGTCCAAATTTGGCGCATATCTCTTCGCTTGGCACGTTCTGCACAGAGTAAAAGCCAACATTGCCCGCCTCTAGAATAATTTGCTGCGCATCTCGGGTTGCTCTAGTATCTTTCTCGAACGTTGTATAGCCCGCGTCCAATTCTTCTGGATCAACAGTAGCTTGCATCGCATTTTCCCAAACAGGATCATATTCCTCGTCGCGCTCGTCGTCTCCCGCAATTCCTGTCTCCTTTGCCATTCTTGTTAATTCAGCCAGCCGTTTCCTACGTTTTGCCGCGAAGTCAAACTTGGCGTCTCGAGTCTGATACAGGAGCTGCATGTTGAGTACAATCCTTGCATGTTCGGGTGACATTGACGGTTTAAAGTCATCAAAGGCATTTGACCAAGTTATGTGTGAGGATTTAAGAGGAGAAGATTTCGTGTCGGACCACAGCTTGAACAAGGTGAGGATAACTACAGCGTACTTTGGGTGGTCATTCTCAGAGTCATTCCGAGGAATACGGTAACCCATTAATACAGGTATGACTGGTGTGTCCAATTTCTTTAGGCAGTGAGTGGTGTACTGTGGATGCCTTGGCTTGAAATTTAGGTATGTCTTTCGATGAGTCTTTGACTTCGGCTTTTTCTCTTTGACATAGTTTCTCAAAATATCCCAGAGACACACTGAATCAAGCTCTGGTGGCCGGTAGAACATGTCATTGAACAAGTTTGAATATTTCTTCTCCCGGGAATCATTATTGTAATCATCATTTTCCGCAGCTTGATTGATACTTTCCAGCGTGAGCAACATCATCCCATCATCCTCGTCAGCAGGAATAATCATGCGTTGAACCTCGTCTGAATCTGGTGCTCCATCTTCAAGCTCTTCTGTTGCTTCCGAGGCACATGCGGCTCTGAATGATTCTCAGGGTCAACGGTAAAAATCTCGCGCGCAATATCTCGGAGCATTGAAGACCACCAGTACTCTTGATACTCATCCGACGTGTAATTATTCTTCCGACCAAGTAAAAGGCTCGCAGTTTGTTGGCCCGTCAACTCTCGTTTGCCAACCAAGGTATTTGTTGTTTTAACCATCATTAACCGCGTCATTTCTGAATTGTCCACTTTTCCATCGACATCCTGGGGAGGCTTATTCTGAAGAGCCTTAATTGACGCGCAGAGAGCAGAAAATACAATCGCAGTGTCCAACTGGAGTTTAATGGTATAATTGCCCATATATTCAACCATCGCCATTGCAGCAGAACCAGATGCTGTTTGCTTGAGGTCCGTATTACACCCAAGACAAAGTGTGGCTGTCGGATTATGACCGTTCAGGCTTCCGTTTTCACATCGTATCACAAGATCATCGTCGTCGTCGAAGTGTGTCTCTGCAACAAGAGGACGCGGGAGTTGAAATCTGCAGTCAGTATCTGGATTAACAAGTGATTGTATGTGGCGTGGGATATGCTTGAAGCAAGTTGCATTATGCCCATGTACGAGTCCAGTGTTCTCGCATAGATCCCGGTGATGTTGGTCTCGTTTCTGTTTATAGTCAGGTGCATCTGGATCTAACGGGCGGCTGAGAACAGGGAGTTGCTTCGGAGTGCCTTCAGTTACCTTATACGAAACTGTATCCTTCGGGAAGCTTTGGCAAATTATATCATCGTACCATGCAGCGAGTTTCTGCTTGAACTCGGGATCTGAATTCATCTGTTCTTTCATATCTAAAGGTGAAGCAGGAGCATCATCAATCCATATCAGTAAATGGCCGTGGAGTGAACCGCGTATCTGCGCCTCAATAGCTGCGTACCATCCTTTGACTTTCCCAAGAATACCGATTTTTGAAGCTCTCTTTGTACCCAGAACTATGTCGAAGAATTTTGTTATCATCAGGTGGAAGAACTCAGCGCCAGCTACCGGATTCTCAGCCAATGTCTTTGCACGGATACTCGGTTCTTCACCATCCAGTGAATCGAAAATCTTGTCCAGGTCAATATCCCGTCCAGCCAGGACTTGTGCAATTGGATTATGAGAGTCTGCAGGGTTCACTGTCGCAAAAAAATGGGGTAAGCCGTCGCATACAATTTTACTGTGCATTTGTTGCTTCATAGCGTTCACATCACCCACTGAACCAGGGATATGATCGGAGACATAGCTGATGTATTTCATTACTTTGGCTGCTGCCTTCTCCCCTTCGCTCTCAGGCTTCGGAAACGGGTTTTTCTCGAGCTTCGCCTGGTAGGTCTCCATACACTCAGCATCAATTTTTTGCATTAAGTCTTGTACCACCGGAAACCATGATCGATTTGTGGCAAGGCGAGATTTGAATGATGATTGACGTCGCTGGATGATATTGCTCATGACAAAAATGAAGGACTTGTGAACCTGAAACCGTGAATCCTTCATACGCAACAAATGTTGTACGTGCGGCAAGGTATCGACTGCATGAAAGGGAATCTCGGGCGAAATTCTTACGTTGTTGTTGTCTATCATTCCGACGCCGTATGGAAAGAGGGTGGGCCATAACCAACCGAATACCCGAGGATTTTTCGATGTCGACAACGGAGTATTGCCAGATGGAAACTTCACAAATCCAGCTTCTTGTTTCTTCAACTTTCGGAGGGCATCAAATTTTCTCTGGTGGTAAGTCGAAGTGAGATTATCAACGTCTACGAGGGTCGAAGATGTAAGTTCAAAAGTATTTGTTCCTTCAAACAGCTCGGCATTTGCTTGATCTGAATACGATGTGTATGATGATCCTTGGTTGTTGGCAGAGTTAGTACGCAGAAAATCTGTAACTGCAAGCGGACAGTCATGCACTGGGTATTCCTCCGAATTCTCAAGCATGGCATTTTTATCAAGGTCCGCATAGAGTGGGTTATTCTCAATGAGCCAGAACAGAGCAGTTCGAATCCTCTCGCGACGCACGAGAAGCGGCGACCTTTGCAGCATGTCGTGAGTGACTTCGGTGTCAGGCGATCCAACGAGAATTACACATATTTCATCCCTCAGTCTGAATAGCGGAAGTGGCATGGCAGAAAGTACAGATGTTGTGTCCTGAGGTAATATACAAACATTTCCCCGAGCAGCAAGTTGCCCGGACGGTCCAAGTGCGAGCTTGTACATACATCTTGTCGCTCGTGCTCGTGCTATACATTGTTCTTCCAAAAATGTGAGATTCTGAAGTTCTGCTGGAACTTTTCCTATCCAGAGGCCGTTTGCATAACTACGCAAAGGAATTGACTTAAAAGACTTCTTGCTGACAGCAGAATCACAAAGGTGGCACAGTATATATGAACCACTGATCAGGGAGGAATTGTTGAATGATTCGATTTTAGGTTGACGAGATATTATCCGAAGTTCTACAACCGCTCTATCAAGCAGTGAGATATCGAGCTCATTTACTGCCCTCATCCTGGTAAGACTTGCGATCTCAAATTTACCGCAGAAAGAGCATTCATATCGCTTCAATGATGCACTATCGGTAGCTTGGCGAAACTCGCGAACGATCTGGTCCTTCTCGTCTTGAGATAGCATGATGGGAAACTCGACAGATGAACGTGGACGCTTGGGAACATTTCCGTCCAGGGCGATAGACTTTCTTTTACGAGGATTGGACCGAAGGCCGAGGGCTAATTCGCACTGCTGTAGATCACCAGGTGAAAGATGTGGAGGGCTGAGACCGCAAAGCAGAGCTTCGGACTTCAAGAACAAACAAGCTTCTACACAGCGATGAAGAAGAAATTCAGCGCACAAAGCCTTAGCACTTTTCCACTTTCCGCCAGACTCTCTTGTAGACATGTTCATGTGACGAGTGGCCATCTTTCTCAATGTCAGCAGAGGAGCGCGCTGATCCAGAACCAGTGAGCGCACAATGCCGTTTTTTTCATTCAGATTAAGCAGTACAAACGGGTCGTCATGGAACGATGCAGGTGGTAGGAGTGGAGTTTCATCAATGGATATGGTATCGTCATCATCATGTGTACATTGAACATCAGTTCGCGTGTGCGAGGTTTGGACACCCCGCCCAGGGGGGGGCCAGACTGCAAGCGCAGACACGCCTGCAACATCGACCCCTCGGGGAGGAGGCATCGATGTGGAGGGAGAGTTCACGCTCAGGCTTCCTCGGACCACGGAAGCAGCAGCGAGCATGGCTGGGAATAAAATAATTAGCGGGAGAAACTGCCAGAAAGAGATTAATCAAGACAAACCGGTGGAAGAGGTCGGTCTATCTTCTATGGTGCCGCTCGTGGGAAGTGCGTGGCGCCGAAAATCAAAGGAGACACCAGAATCTAGATACACTACGAGCTCCTGTCCAAGAGATGTACAATGATTGAACCAGTCCAAGCCAAGTACCAGGTCAGAAGTAAGGCAAGCAGCTACAGACATGTTGTTTAAGGACATAGAGATAACACCGACATCGCTCGGAAGCGTTAGGACCCCAGAAACTTGAGAGTTGTGTGTACGAAGTCCAGAATTGATCACCCAGTCGAGAGAAATACAAGAAGTCGCAGCATGGGCGTCAAAACCAGTAGATATGGGCAGATTGCAGAACGAGGACATGGAGGAGAAAGCAGAGATTCGAATGCGCTGGCAAAATCAGTGATTGATGGAAGGTCTTGGAAGGTCGAAGTCCGCGCCCACCGGCGCCGGTACTACAAAGCAGAAATGACTAATGTCAGAAAATGTCGAGTCTCTGCTGAGTCTCTCTGTTCGGGTTCGCACATCAGTTCAAGCTGGCAGGATCGCAACAACAGTCCTTCTTATTTGTTCTATCTCCGTGTATGCTGTTGCAATTTTCTTTTTGCTTTTCTGTCATTTTGTGCGATGACCAATGTTGCCTGACTAAATCTGTTTGTACATGTAGCAAAAAATAGCACGAAACCCAAGTGCCCTTTCCCGTAAGTAGCCGAACCTAAAGGTCCAGCAATAATGCATACACTTTTGGTATCCACCAACTCGGTGGGCGGCCTGCTGGCGGACAGCGAGTCGGGTGACGTGGTGGCAGAGACGCGGAGCGCGGCGGAAGTCCTTACGAGGATGGTCGATGAGCAGACTGCGGAGCTCAGCACCCTGACGGAGCGCCTGGAGAAAGGGCTTACCGCGGTGTTGACGTGGGCAGAGGCGGTGGAGGCGGCGTCACCGGTGGTACGGGGGAGTGCTTCATACGCGTCGGCGGCGGCGACGTCGCGGGAATGACGGCTGAGCACGCGTCCGTGCTAGCACAGTCCGCGCGCATGGCGCACCAGATCCTGGTCGACACGTCGGCGGAGGGGGCTGTTCCGCGTTGCTTTTGCGAATGCGGAGGCGGTCAACCACGCCATCGACAGCGGCCTTTTTGTGCAGGGGTGTCAAAATCTGTAAATGCGCGGAAGGCGCAGTACCTCAGTCTCCCGCTATGTGGGATGAAAGACTCTATATTAAATACCTGTAAATGCGCGGAAGGCGCAGTACTACAGGATAAGTAAGTAAGGATAATACAAGTAAGTAAGTAAGGAACTCACCCTCAGTCTCCCGCTATGTGGGATGAAAGACTGAGGGCAAGGGACGAGTGCAAGAGGTTTATATACCTATCTACTGCTGTGTCAAGCTGTCCATCCATCTGTCAATGTCTATCACGGGCCGGAGGCTGGGGCGCTCCGAATAATTCATTTCTTGACAAGGGGAAGCACGTCCGGGTGCGTACGTCGGACAACGAGCCACTGCGGTGCGCCAGGTGCCAGTCATACGACGGACATCTCGCACGCGCATGCAAAGCGCCCGCGAACATTTGTGCGCGATGCGCGGCGGACCACCGCACCGCGGACTGCCTCGTGACAGAGCAGGACTTGCGTTGCGAGAATTGCAAGGTGAGTGGGCACTCTGCGGCGAGCCGCGAGTGCACGGCTTTTGTGAAGGCGCAGGAGCGACGACGGGTGCGGGATCCCACCTCGTGATACCGTTACATCCCTACGTCGGATCCGCGAACGTGGGTGACCAGCGCAGCGCTCACGCCGCGAGAGGAAGAGGCTGGGGGGGGGAGTGGCAACAAGTGCGCGTGGGCACGGGCAGACTTGCGGGAGGAGCCCCGGGCCAAGGAGGAGGCCGTCGCCCTGACAGTGGTTGGGAGGGATGGCGCCGGCGGCCCGAGCGTGAAACGCGCGGTGGAGGGGGCCCCGGCCAGTCGATGCGGCAGGGCACCTTGGCTGACGCGTTCCAACGACAGGCGGAGGTACGAGAGGCTGCGGAGGGAGGTCGTGTGGGGACTGGCGGGGCGCGGAATGACGCGACTTCGCAAATGGAGGAAGGGGAGATTAGGCGAGAGTGGGGGACGTCCAACGAGAGGGGATCTCATCATCCCAGGGCGATGTCCTGCTAGGCAGGGACTCTGGCCCCGGTGGAGGAACATCCTGTGAGAGGTAGCACAGTTAGCCAAGATTTGTAAGGTATGCGTGTATTCACCGCTCACCTGGTAAGGAGGCAGAGTCTCGGACCGTGCGGGGGCAGTCGGCGGAGATCCCAGCAACGCAGACTGTGCCGGGGTAGTTGACTGAGATCCTGGAGCAGGGATGTTGATTTGATGGGTGTGCGGCAGTGGTGGAGGTGGAAGTGGAGCAGAGTCAGGTAACCGGCTAGATTCTTCCGGTACATCACTCTTGAAATAAAATGGTGTTGAATTGTTCGAGGTGTTCGCATTCAAGAACTTGCCAATTGCCAATGTTTCAAAAATGGTGAATGTTTGCGGGTCTTTCAACGCCAACAGAAAGGCGAATTTCTCGGTATCATAGAACTTGGACGGATCCAAAACAACCTGAGCCCATGGAATTGGCAATGTGCCGGAATTTCTGCGGACTACAGTTGGTCAGTGTTCGAGTAAGAGTGTTGATTTAAATGTGACGTACTCCAACACTGCTCAAAATATTCCTGGAGAAGGTGGCGAAGGCTTAAAAGTAGGATTGTATCCAAATCAATGGAAGGAAAAATCACGACACCATCACTGGTCATGATGATCGAGATAGACCCAGGAACTTCGACAACCGGACCTGTGCCGATGGCCTGAGCAGGGAAAATATACAGGTGACAGACACCTACGGGGGATCACGCCATCTGCAAATTTTGCCCAGGGAACACCGTATGTTTGCTCCAACTCGTCTCCACCGAAATTGTTCTTGTTGTGTGTTGAATGTCCATGAATACTTTCAGCGAGGTCAGCCTAGTGGGCACTGTATAACAAAAATACTCGCGTTCCAGCCTTAAGGTCACCAGTTTCGGGTTCGCGGAATGCATAGAAAAGCAGCATCTCCGCATCACCAACAATTCCACTCTGGCATAGGCCTCGTAATGCTTGGTGAATGTTCGTGTGGAATTCCTCTTGGTTTCTGTGCATCGTTTTCCTCCCCACACCCCGATGCACCAAACACTCCACTTCCATTACGGAGGTTATGGTGGTGTTGATGCGCATTATTCCCCTGCGGGGGAATTCTGGTTCCTGACTCCGACTCCAACAACCCCATTGGAGACCTCCAGTACCCGCCCACCGAGCCCATCGAAATCGCTCTCGATGTGTGTACACCTGTGCTTTTGATCGCCTGGTACCTGGTATGTTTCCTTGCCTCTCTCAAACAATGACTTACAATATTCTTGTAGAACGCAGACACAGGCTGCACCAATAGTATCTGTACGATGGTTTATCCTCGTGCTAAGGAAGACGAAAATCCTTTCATGGCCTGTATCATCGCCAATCTCGTCCTCCAGGACTTCCTCGACAGCCTGGAAGCCAGGGGTCTTCCTCATGGCTCTCAGATCCAGCGCTTCCTCGACGCCACCAGTCACTGGGTCCCTGCTGGCTGGGATGATGAGATCCCTATCTTTGGACACAACTGGGTAATCTACATTAGAACCGTTGGCCTTGATGTTACTCCTCCTGACCATTTTGTTGAACTCTTCCCTTCCATTACGAACGTTTCGCTTAATAGGCGTCGTTGATGACCTTGTCGCTCTCCTGGAGTGCAATTTCCTCCATAGAGAGGATAGGACAGAAAAGAGACCTGTTGAAAGAAACGGCTGCGCTTCCGCTCCTGACCAACGACATCGTAATGGCAGCTGCAGCCGTTGAGGAGCAGCCGATGGTCATCATTGAGAATCCACCGATCGTGAACGAGGCTACCACCATGGATGTTCCTCACACATGCATTATCAGCTCTAATGAACCTAAAGAAGAAATTGCCCGGATGTGGAGACCATCATCGCATCGAGGCAGGTCTGCATCAAACGAGATTTATTCCAAACTGACTATTAATTCTAGTTCCAAGCGGAAAATCGAAGCCGTCGGCGAGGATAGTGTCTCCAGACCAAAGAAAACTCCCAAGCACTACTCCAAACCGGCGGATCGGGAAAGATCTCTCAAGGCTGACAGCTGGATTACCGCTGTTGAGGCGCACCGTGTTAAATGTAAGGGATGTATTAGCTGGATTTCACTCGACAAGAACGTGAAGTTCAAAACCGAAAACTGGGCCATCAGCCCAGTCAATCAACTTATAAAATATGGTATTGCTCTGTTCCCTCTTCACCGATTCCGTCCGGCTTTCGTATTCAGATATAATAAAATGCCAGAAAAAGAATCCGAAGTGAAACGGGGCAGGACACATCGGTGCCGTGTAGAAATGGATTTGATCGTGATATTTCTAAACTCCGACTCCTACTGAGTATCACATCAATCAGTATAGTACTATAGACCGTGGCTCGGCGAGTCGGACTTGAAATGGGTTTTCAGAAGATCGCCAGCGAGAACAAACACCAACATACTTGGGGGTAGAGGGCCGTGGCTCAGGACGCCAGAAGCAAAGGATCGAGAAGCCGGAATGCCCGAGGCCATGATCCAGTCAAGAGAGACCCGAGAATGCTCAGAAAGAGGGTCGAGAGATGTTGAGAGTGGTATGTTGCAGTCGCAGAAAAAGCCATGGTGGATGGGAGCAAGAAAGGTGGCTGTATGTGAAAAAGAATGGAAGGAGGCCGCCGAGAACAAAAATTCAATAAATCCATGTCGGCAGAAAGATCTGTGCGATGATGAATATTATATGGGTTGGCAAGGGGACCCGAGGCGAAGTAAAAAAAAAACTTACCTAATTAACGGACCCTGCACGGCAAGGGAGTACTTGACAACCAGCACTTTGCTGGCGTTGCCGACCAGCCTGACGACCATGACGGCGATGCTCCGAATCAGACTGTAGATGGCCACGGTGTAGAAGGGGCCCTTCCACGCCGCCGCTGCCCAAGAAAATAAAAAATCTGCAACCTCTGCTGAATTTTGCGTCCAATTCGGCTTCCGTTCAAGTTCGGCTGAGGTTGATATATAAAGTGTAAAAACGGTTCCTTTGCTTCGTCTTGGCAGGTTCCACGACTATCCAATATGGCGCTCGATTTTGTTGAGGATTCTGAAGCATTTATCGACGGAGCAACACACTTTTACAGTGTCTTCACACTGGCGCTCACTACATGCCCTCCCGTCCTGGTTCAGAACTGCGTCTTCTTAGTGAGATTTAGGGCCGCATGTCGATGAGTCTCTAATTCCTTGGCAGACAATCTTTGTGGCGTCATGCAAAGTCCTTCTAACCACATACACATGATGATAACGATGACACGATGACCGTTGAACCTTTGTCCCTACCACCTGACGACGACCCCTTTGTGTGCCTTAATCTCAATCAAAAAAAAAAGTCTTGTACGTTCGCTGGGTCATAAAGACGCGTTAATTACGCGTCGGGATGTCTGTTTGGGGCCGGACGAGAGCGTGTCGCGTTTGTTTGGCTGTGTTGACAGGCCCTTCGATCAGCCTGATCCAAATCACCCTGCCACGAGCTGCCACGGGCTCAATCTGGCCCCGAATCGTGCGCAATCTGAGGTTTTGTCTGATTCTAAATGTATTCTTGGTGAAATTCATACGGAATTCCTCCAAGAAAATTGACACGCAAAACCGATTGACGGCCATGGCGCAGAGGGAAAACATCTGTCACCAAGAATACATTTAAAATGATTCTAGGTACATTTTGTCCCTACTAACCCATAGGTTTAAGTGCCCCCTCAAGCCTGTACTGAGTCTGTCCATGGAATGCGGCCAAATGGCAGGGATTCCCGATTAGGCGCCACACGGTGATGCCATCAAATTCCCGTCCCATTGCCGCCGGCCATACTCCATGCGCTCGACAGTGACCTTCTGGGTGGGTTTGAATTCCCAATGCGCACAAGGGAGGTGCCGTCGTCCTGCCACACCGTGTCAGACTCCAGCAACTCGGACTCGGAATCGCTGGAATTTTCAGCTTCATCTAGCGCCGATGATGAGGATTATAATGCAGCAACATAATTTTGCGTACCATCCGAGGGCGAGGCCATTTGTGGCTCCCCAAACTCAGTCTCAGAGTCATGAACACTATCACCCCCTACAACGATTGATGAGCATGGTCAGAGATATCAAAACATACGCACTAGATGAAGGGATCGTGCTGGAAGACCGAGAGGTATGCCGGAGCTCTTCTATTAACTCCATGTCCGAATCAGGAGCTGTATACACTCAACTCTATCATCCTTAATGCTGTTTGTTTTTGTTATCCCATTCAAACTCGGATTTGGACTGAATTTTGCGCTAGGACAATGACTCGTGGGAGTGGGGCGGCGGTGGCGCTCGTGCCGGCGCCAAAGTTACATTTGCATCCGGCGAGAAGGCTATTGACTGTCGACGTATTCGCGCGACCTGTAAAGGTGTTCACGCTTGCGATCAGCTTGATGCCGCCCTTCGGGATGTTGTCCGTTTTGAATTGGATCCGGCATCGCGCGATGCCATCATCGCTGCACAGCAAGAGACCCGACGAAGAGAAGGCAACACTTCTGAAGATCGGGTTGCGCTGTAAGTTCTTTCTCTATTTCTTTCTTCCATAATGTCTAACACTCTTCAATAGGTTTGTCACGGTCATACGCGGCGCCAAGTGCCTCGCCGTTGATTCCAACGGCAACAAGTGCCGCGGTGGACCGATATTGAAGCCGAAATCTTATGTATTTGTTTCATCGTTCCCCCATTTTTGCACACTGACGTCTCGATCTCACAGGGAGCAACACGTGCTCACCAATACTTCGTTGGTTGCAGCGGTTGGACTCCAAAATTCCAAAAAGACCACCGCACGCACAGCATTCCCGATCACGTTGATGAGAACCTTCTCGCGAGAGCCCTTGCGGGCCAGCCGCTGACCGAAGATCCGACCAAGGACACTCCACCTTGTAGTGCTATCATCCACCCCCATACAGGACTCAAGAAAAAACACTGCGGTATGATTCCTGTCTCAATTACCATGCCATGCTTACTCATTGGTCGGTAGCGCATGCTCATATTCAAAATGGGACACAAGTGCGGGGCCAGATTCGGAATTATCCCTGCCTCGCCACGCGCTCGATTTACGTTCCCAAAGACGTGTCGATTCGGAAAGTACTTCTCATTCACAACGACACTGGGCACAACCATCCCATGCCGACCCTCACTAAAGTATCTTTTGGGCTCAAGGACACGTACCGGCAGTGCATCGAGGCAAACGGAGTGCTCGGTGCTACTGTGTCCAAAATCGATCACGGTATGACTTTGGTTTTAGCTTAGACTTTGTTTTGCAGCTTAGACTTTGCTTAGCGCAATCAACGAAGATGATACTCGGCGGGAAGACCCCGTCTGGGCATGCCCCGGCTCTGTATAACAAGCGGGTCAAACAGGACGTACTCCATGCGAAAAAACTGGAGAAATATCCAAATGGTCTGGACGTCGATGGTAAGTGGCAACATTTTGGTGAATTAATCTCATATGTTGCAGCCATTCTTCCCATTTTCCACGCCGAGTTGACGAAACCACTGCCCGAGCGCTACATCCACAGCTACCTCAAAATGGCAGACGGCAGGATAATCATCGTCACGTTTGTTCCCTACCTTTTGAAGCTGCTCGATGATCCCGGGGTGACTTCGTTCGACGGTGACACCACTTACAAAGGCATTGAGGGTAAAATGAACGAATGGGAACTCACTATATTTGCCAAGGTAGTCCAACGCGGTTCGTGCTTCGTTCGTCGGGTCCGAAGGCATTTTGGTGCTAACATGTTTAACAGCTGCTTCCATTCTTCGGGCCTATAGCAATGGCGCCAGCGCGGATTTCTTCGAGCTTTTGTTTGACGAGCTTCAGCGCGTCAAGTTGATGGTCACAGGGAAACCCATTCCGCTTAAACGATTTGTTAGAGGGGGGAATCTGCTTGTAACGAATGTGGACATGGATGCTGCGCAAGTCATCGGTCTGTGTCGCTCCGTTATGAAGTACAATGATCCAGAATACAGCGGCATTCCTAACGACACCCCAGCCGAGGAGGTTGCGCAGGAGTTCATCAAATTTTGCTGGAGACACGGGAAGGAGTAAGGTTTTTTCCACAGCTTGGTTTCCACGCTGATCCTCTTCCCAAGACCCGTTAACGACATCAGAGAGCCCACAGCACTGATATAAGTGCCTTTGAGGTGTTTGGACTCGTCTTCAGACTTGGCTCCCATCTCCTTGGTCAGGCTAAGACCAGGCAGCATAGGGGTGGAAACAGGCTTGCAATCAGACATTCCATACTGCTCAAGCATGTTCACAGCATATTGGCGCTGTGAAATGGCAATGTCTCCAGTCTTGGAGTTGCGCTCAACCTTGATCCCCAGAAGCCACTCTGTAGGACCAAGATCCTTGACTCTGAATGCAGAGCCAAGTTCAGCAATAACTCGGTTGATATCAGCATCATGCTTGGACGCAATGACACCGTCATCAACATAGATAGGAAGGATGATGCGAACAGCTCCATCTGAATAGACAAAGCATGAACGATCAGACTGGAGACACTTGAAACCCATTTGTTGGAGCTTCTCTCGCAGCTTCTTGTGCCATTGCCTACCAGCCTGCTTAAGTCCATAAAGCGACTTTCGCAGTTTAAGGAGCTGGCCAGGTCTGCCTTGGGGAAACCCTTCAGGTTGCGTCATATAGACGTTCTCATCAAGGTCCCCATTGAGGTAAGCAGAACTAAAGTCAATGGAACGAAGCTGGAGATCATGCTGAGCAGCAAGAGCAAAGATGGTGCGAAGAGTGGCGGGTTTGATGGTAGGGGAGAAGATTTCGTTGTAGTCAACACCAAAGCGTTGTCCACGGCCATCTGCAACCAGTCGGGCTTTGTAGCGCTCGATGGTCCCATCAGACTTGTGTTTGATGATAAAGACCCACTGAGAGCGAACAGGCTTCACTCCAGGAGGTGGATCAACAACATCCCAAGTGCAGTTCTCCAGAAGAGAGTTAATCTCGGAGACTGCTGCATCCTTCCACAAATGAGCATCAGAGCGTTTCATTGCCTCATAGTAAGTGCGAGGATGACCAGACTGAACAGCTGCTTGTGCGAACTGAACAGCTGCAATGTTAGCTTGCTGAAGTGTTTCACTTGTTGGATCTCCTTCATGCGCAACAACAAGAGCGCTGCCTGGCTGTAATAACAACTCATCATCAGATGACTCTGAATCTGAAGGTACAGCCGGCAGAGGGTCCCTGTGTGTTTTCCACCACTCGTTAGGGGGTCTATGCTCCGTAGTTTGATTGTGGAAGCGGCGACGTGCAGCAACACCAACAGGTGAAGCTGCTGGAGTTGGTGAAGCAGGAGGCGATGGTGAAGGCGGATTTGATTGTGGTGAAGGAGGATTTGGTTGTGGTGAAGGAGCCCTTGATTCGGGCAGGGATGGAGGGCGGGAAGGCACAGGGGATGCTGGAGGAGTAGGTGCATGATGATGCTGTTTGGGTCTGTCATCCTCCTCGTTGATAACAACAACAGTGAGAGGATTAGGCAGCAAAGGCAGGCTGTGAAGTGCAGAGGGATCTATCCGAGGACATTTCCTCATCTGCTCAGCACTGCACCCAGGGAAATAGCGTTCATCAAACACAGCTCGCTCTGAGATCACCATTTTGCGCGTCACTGGGTTGTAGAATTCCCAGGCCTTGTACTCTGAGGGATAACCCACAAAGATACATTTCTCGATATGGGAGCCAGAGGCATCCCGTTTATCTTTCTGCACATGCACATAGGCAAGGCAGCCCCACACCTTGAGATGAGCCACATCTGGTTTCTGCTTGTGCCAGAGCTCATGTGGAGTAGTGTTCCCTCCAATGTGTGCAGAGGGATGCATGTTGGCCACATGAATGTATGCGCCAACAGCAAGAGCCCTGAATGAAGCAGGGAGATTTGCTTCATGCAGCATCGCAGTAGTGTGCTCATCTATGGTGCGATTAGCACGTTCTGCTGTCCCATTCTGTTGCGGTCGATTCCTGGTTGAATGGCGATGCACAATGCCCTCTGAAGCAAGGAAGTTCCTGAACTCGTTGGACATGTACTCACCACCCTTATCGTCCTGAAATCCTTTGATCTTTTGTCCAAAGTGGTTCTCAGCATAAGCTTTGAACAACTTGAATGCATGGAACGCGTGACTCTTGCGTTGCATGTGGTAACACACTTTGAAGCTAGTGTGATCATCAATGAAGGTAATACGATGCTTCCACCCCTCACGAGTGTGCAGCTTGTATTCCTTCAGATCAGAATGAATGAGATCAAGAGGATGTTCAGAACGATGACCAGTGGATGGAAAAGGACCCGCATTCAGCTTTCCTGCAAGGCAGGGTTCACAGATGGGATCTGGTTTCTGGTTTGAAGTCAACTTCACACCAGTGACCAGATTCTTGCTAAGGATGGTTTTGGTATCAGCATAAGAGTGATGGCCAAGTTGACGATGCAACAAGTTCAAATCCATAGGCAAGGTCCCAGAGGTGAACAGAGCTGAACCAGAAGAGGGGATCTCGACCTCTCTCACAAATGCCTGGTTCCTCTCATTGATATCTGCCTCAAACAAGAGCTCGTTGTTTCTGGTGAATGAAACAAGATCTCCTTTAAATGTAACACCATAGCCATGATGTTTGGTGAGGTAGGTAATAGATATCAGATTATGAGACAATTGAGGAACAAACAGGACATTGGTAAGGATAACAGGCCGAGCACTGTGTCCGTGTATAAGTGGCTTCAACTCTATCTCTCCCACTAGTTCAGAATAAACAACAACTCCGTTGGCGACTTCGATGGCAACCCTGTAATAGCGGGTGTTTTTGAGACGATCCTTGCGGTTCGTCATTGTTGAAGTGTGGGACTTCCAGCATTCTCATTTGTCATGTTGTGTTTCATGGACACTTAGTTTAGACATGTGAAACACCAGTATCCTGATGGATCTGATGGTTTCCATGGTGTCTGATTGTAGTATCCATCAGTATCCTGATGGACCTGATGGTTTCCATGGTGTCTGATTGTTGCTATGCCATTGTGTATATAAGTAGCCTAGTGTAGAGCCTGAGTCCCCAGTTTCTCACTGTTGACTCAGGTTAGTTTTGTTGTCTCTCTCTTCAATTCGAGTTTCTCACTGTTGACTCAGACCACTGTGCTTGCCTGATTCTAACAGGTTATGGGCCCTGGCTTCTAGGTCTATCAGAGTCAGTCATTCTGAGATTCCATTCATTCTTCTGCCTCTGCTATCTCTCTCTGCCCTCTCTGCCACTCTGTGACAGTTTTCTGCCCTTTCAGTGTTGTGTGGCCTTTTGTAGATAGGAACACCAACTGTTGGGACAATCCCTCTTTGTGAGGTAGTCTTTAGTTCACCAGACAACAAACGGTAGTCAATCCGTTGAATCTGGGATTAGGGCCTGTGTGCCTCACAACTGGGTGTTCATTAGAATCAGCTAGTTACCTTACCTACCTTTCTTCTCCACACACACTCCTGAGGGCGCCACCAGTCTCTGGTGGTTCTAGCATTCATTTCTGGGCATTCCTTCGTTTCCCTCATCATGTCTTCCATTGCGCTCGTCATGCCTGTCTTGGACAATCAGTCCATCTTCTCTGACTGGAGGAGCGATGCAAAAGCTTATCTCAAAGCTAAAGAGTGCTTCTTCTATTGCACTACCACTTTTGGTGGTCAAGGGCACACTGAACTTGAACGGGACAAGTGTGCTGGCATCTTGTGGTCCATGTTGTCACAAGGTGTTAAGCCACTTGTAAAGCAGTATGAGGACGACCCAAAAGCTTTATGGGAGGCCTTGGAGACAATTTTCGCTCCAAGGAAGGCTGGAGCTCGCTTCAATGCCTACAGGACACTCACCTCCATTAAACTCAAGGAGGATGAGTCGCTTCTGTCTCTCACTGGTCGTGTCTCAGATGCTATGAGATCCTTGAAGGACTCTAGACCCGCCGACTTCAAGTTGGATCAAGCTGATGCAGAGCTCCATGCAGTGGTCCTGCTTATGGCCCTTCCTGATGAGGGTCGTTACAACTCTCTCAAGGCGCCTTTTGAGATGTCTACTGACACCCTCAGCCCCAGTGCAGTTGAGAATGCCTACAACAACTATCAGGTGTTCAAGAGCGCTGGGCAGGAAGGAGACTCCACTGAGAGAAATCCTCTCTCTGGAGCAGCCATGGCCACTGTATCCAGTGCCCCACACCCTCTGCTGCACTGGCATTTGCACCTGCAGTCACTTGTACTGCATGCTCTGAAACTGGCCATACCTTCCTTAAATGCAAACAGTTCCACAATCTCATCAGGAGCATTGCAAAGGACAAGGGGAATGCCAAAGGCAATGGTGCAAATGCAAAGTCCCAAGTGGCTTCAAACGCAAGTCTGCTCTCCCACTTTGCATTCTCTGTTGTTGACTTTCGATGGAATGCGGATTCAGGAACCACATCCCACATGACGAACCGCAAGGATCGTCTCAAAAACACCCGCTACTACAGGGTTGCCATCGAAGTTGCCAACGGAGTTGTTGTTTATTCTGAACTAGTGGGAGAGATAGAGTTGAAGCCACTTATACATGGACACAGTGCTCGGCCTGTTATCCTTACCAATGTCCTGTTTGTTCCTCAATTGTCTCATAATCTGATATCTATCACCTACCTCACCAAACATCATGGCTATTGTGCCACCTTTGATGGACGTCGGTATGCTGAAGATATGTCGCAATAGCTTGCTGCCGATGGAACCGGCTCGCGTAGCGAGTTGCGGGAGCGAGGGCGTTAGATTTCGAGAAAAACCTCTCGCAGTACTCGAGGTCCTCGAGGCCCACGCCGTGGACGTACGTTGCGAGGTGCGTGAGCTGGCAGAGGCGGCAGTGGCCGTGCCCATGGAAGGCGCCGACCAGGGAGCGATGATGGTGGTGGCGAGCGAACGGGCCGAGGGCTGGATGCTTGTTAATCCTCTCCCCGAACTCGCAGCCGATGTCGTAGCCCTCCGCGATCTCGCCGAGGGCATCGATGAGGTGGTGCGTGACTGCAAACCCGTATTTGCCGCTGAAGTCCCGTGAGTAAGGCAGCATAAAGCAATTGGAATCACTTACAGCTCCCCGCTCTGGACCATGTCCGCGACGAGCAGCACAAAGCCGTGGCGGCAGAGAGACAGGAAGATGCCTGTCTCATCATACATGCCCCAGGCCTTGGAAGTAACGTCTTCCCGCATGTTCTGCCAGCGGTCGGAGCAACCGCCGTCCTCCGGCTCCCATCCCTAAGTACGTGTCAGTAAAAGTAAGCACAAGCCGTGCGGGAAAGCGCACCTCCTCATCGTCCGCAGCAACGAAACCCTTCAGGAGGTCGTCCAGACCTTCCTTCGCCCAAACGTCCACCTCCGCCCGTGTGAGGTAGTAGTCGCCAGGGGGGGTGCGGTTGTCGTCGCGCTCCTTCGATGCGCCCGCCGCTCCATCCTCCCCTCGCTCGCGGCGATTCCAGCGCTTGAGGGAGTTGTTGCCATCCTTTGTTGAAAGGAAGGGCAGGTCGAGGTGCGGCTCGCCCTCGAGTTTGTACATGCAGGCTGGACAAGCATTCTTCAAACGCCAGCTCGGCGTGTCGCGCTTCAGGACCGCCTTGACGCGCGCATCCACGATTGCGCGGGTGGCGAGGTAGAGGTCGAAAGCCACGGAGAACTGAGTCGCAAGGTAGGGCCGGAAGGGAACCCCGTGTATGTCGCACAGGGATTTGACGAACGGCTGGATGGCAAGGCGGGGGCAGCGGAGGGAAGCGACGCGGAAGATCTCCAGAACACGTGTGGTGAGGACGACTATCGCGTTCGTTGGGGAACAAGGGAAGTATCCCAGGTTCACGAAGCCAGACGACAAAGTGTCGTCCCCGGCGAGCAGTGGGATGTCGATCAGGCGCGCACCTGCATGGAGAGGTCAATCGGCGGATTCAGAGACGAAAAGACGGAGGGAGGCTTACTGAAGAGATCCACAACCATGGTAGGCAGGTAGTTCTGGACCATCGCATCCGCGGGAAGGCCCACCGGAGCACCCAGACCCTCCGCCGAGGAGCGCAGCTCCCATTGGACGTAGGCATCGGCGATGCCCTCCATCTGCGGCTGGAATGCGTCGACGAGCTTCTGCGTCCTGGTGCGCCGCTTGCGGAAGTCACGGCGCTTTCCAAAAAGACGGCTAGAGGCAGTAGAAAGTCAGAAACGGCCTATGTATGGTTCTCGCAGTAAAAACGTACTTGTGAGAGGCCCGCAAATCTTCCATAAGCTCATCTTCATCCATCTCCAGCCGCGACGCAAAATCTTCGCCCGCATGGCTGAAATCTGCGCGAGCCGTCCCGTCGAGTATGTTGGCGAAGTCATCGGGGAGAGCGGCCTCGTTTTCATCGAGCGTGTGGACATCCGTGAGGGCATCGTCGACAATGCGTTCTGTAGTGGTGAGATCTAAAAGGGGCCGTTTAGTAGCGTGCAAGCCCCCAGCCGCCAGACGTACCTCGGCGACGCCGTCGCTCGTCATCGAGCTCTTGATTTTTGCGGTCTAGGGCTCTTGAGGCGCTCATGATCTCGTTGGTGTTTACCAGACGGCCTCCAGAGGTGTACCCGGAGCCCTTTATGGACACCCTCCGCGAGTTTGACGTAGCCGTGATGATACCGCGGCCGCGCTTCATAGCTTGAGTTCAGGTCTTGACGCGGTCGTGTTGTTGATACAAGTGGGGACTGTGGCAGTGTGAAGCCTAGGGTAGGCACAGCCACCTTGCCACTTGCCACCCACCTTCAATCTACCTGGTAAGTCCCTCATCTCCCTGCTGCTCTGCATCTCCGGCGGCCGCATCCCTGTGCACGGACTCAACCCTGGGTCTAACGCGGGGATGTGGCAGCCAGTGTAGAGGCAGCGAACTCGAGGTCAATGCGTTTTGAAATCTGATTCATTTTCAGGGCTACTCGTAGATGCTGTGGATTCCACGCGAACGCAAGGTGAGCGAATCGATTCATCTCCCCCACACGACTCACTGACACGCGTCAGACCCGCAGCGGCGCGGTATTCGCGTCATTCTGGCCACTCTCAGCCGACACTCTCTCTTCCCCAATTTTCGACTTTGCGCCACTCCTAAAAGAGTCTGTCGCACGCGAAGCTGAGCTCGATGACGACGTGGAGGACGACCTCTCGGACCTCTCGGATATCGACGAGACACCTGCCGGTGACTTCGACACCATCGATGACGAGAATCCCCCGCCCTTTCGTCCCTCCCCTCCACCCTCCCCTCCACCCAAGCGCGTCAAACGCGAGGTCAAGCTGGAGGACGTCCCCAAGCGCAACCACCATCGCCATGGCAAGCGCCGCGACCGCCGCAACACCGCCATTCGCGCCAACGGCCACGTCGCGCGCCCCGCCACTCTGAAGGACCACGTCTCCGACCGCAACGCCGTTCACTCCACTCTGGACGCGTCCACGCTCCCATCTACGCACGGCGCCTATGCTGCGAAGGCTGAAGACTCTCTCAGCAAGTACGGCAGCAAGAAGCGCCGCACACTGACCGAGCTCATCGCGCTCGGCTTTCGTTTGGTCAAATGGGACGGAATGTGTGTAATCCTCCACTTCTTCTCCCCTCACACGCTCACCTGTACCCCAGTGCACCGCGACCCATCATAGACGCCAAGGGGCGCATCATCGCAGTACTGGCCGGCCGGCCTCACGACCCTAAATACCCGACTGCGGTGTCCGCTGTCTTCGAATCCATGCTCCTCGCCCGCCGCACATGGCCTTTCCCCGCCGGCTTGCTGAAGCACCGCCGCGGCGCTTTCCCCCAGCTCCTCGCGGGACTTTCGTACAGCAAAGGGCAACGTGTGCCCTCGAGACTCTCCGGCGGCGAGTATGGTTTTTTGTTGCAGCAACTCCTTGGCGACCCGAATGTCAACCGGATGGCGGTGTTCGCGAGCGGTACGTAGGCTCGCCTCTTCTTTCGCTGACGTTCTAGCCGCTCTCCTCCATAGCGGCTTTCAGCCTCTGGGCCCCGAAGGTCTACGGGTACTACAAGCAGCACGACGACGCGCTACACCGCCATCACCCCGACCTTGGCCGAAACTTCGCCAAGTCGGTATTTTCATGCGCCGCCTTCAATTTCGGCCCCAGCGCTTGGACCTACAAACATCGCGACGTACTCAACGTCCCCTTTGGCTGGTGCTCTGTCACCGCCATGGGCGACTTCGACGCAACCACCGGCGGGCACCTGGTCCTCTGGGACTTGGAGCTCGTCGTGGAATTCCCGCATGCCGCCACCATCCTGCTTCCCTCTGCCACCATCGCCCACTCCAACATCCCCGTCGGCGTAGGTGAGACGCGCGGCTCATTTACGCAGTACACCCCCGGCGGCCTCATCCGCTACGTTGACAATGGGTTCCGTACGGAGGGAAAATTGCAGGAGGAGGATCCTGCCGAGTACGCGCGACTTTCAGCGCTGAAGGAGACGCGATGGGACATGGGCATTTCATTACTTAGTACCGTAGACGAGCTACTAGAACCCTTGTAACCAATAGCCTTCAATTCAGTGTCCACGGCACATTGTGAGTGAAAGGATGTCCGAGGCGGCGGGAATATGGATCAAAAGCACTGATGGACAGGAAATAATGGTGTATATCTCCCCACTCACTTGTCAGAATTCCCTCAGATTTTGCGAGGACTGTCCCCCAGCACTGCGCTACCCTTTGAGAAGCTTTCTCCGACACTTTTCTGCCATCCTCTGTTTCGACCGTGTGCCTCGTAAACTATATCGTAGAGGTCCAGAAATATTCAAGGGGACGGTATACTACTTTATCTTGGGCTGGTCAAGAGCTTATAATTTTATTCGAAGAGGTCGTCGAACAGTGATTTAAATACTACAAAATTATCGCGAACTCCTGGTGTGACAACACTATTGACCAAATGTTTCCATATACACACTACCTACCTTTATTCTCTTCACCACCTCCACTGGTCTCTCCAAGCGATGGCTCGCACCCGACTTCTACTCAAGGACGAGACAAAGGCTCAACACCGCCAAGACTCTCTTGAACGCTATGCAAAAATGTACGGGACACAAATCTTCGCGCAAGCTTCATCACTGAGATGTCTTCAGAAACGCCAAGAAGCTACGCACCTCTGCGCAGGAGCGCATGCAACGGTACGTGAGCTCTGCCCGCTTTCATCTTCGTTGCTCATCCCATCCCAGCCTTCGCGCCCAACCTCTCAGCGAGGAGCAGAAGGCTCGCAAGGTGGCCTCTGCCGCGAAATATCGACAAAAGTGCGCCGCCGCACTGCTGATTTCGGGCCTAGCTCTCTGACTCCGGCAGGAATAAGGAGCGTATTCGTGAGGCAGACGCCGCCAGGCGCCTCAGGTGCGTCGCACTCCAGACAGTCTGTATTCACAATGATTTATTACCACAGCAAATCTGATGTACCAGTCGTGAAGTCGAGCAAGGCTCGAGCGCCCCGGAAACCCAAAGCCCGTCTCCCCCGCCCCGAGCCCGCCAAATCCCGCCGCGAGCGGGTGCCTCTTCCCGACCCCGCCACGGTCACTTACCGCCTCTGGCTCCCCGAAGAGCTGGAGGGAGACACCGACGAAGAGTGTGAGGAGAGCGGTCAGGCAATCACGGCCGGCGAGTTTCATCGAAGGCACGACGAGTTGGCGCAGGCGCCCGCGCGCGCAAATAGTAGTCGGTAGAGCAACGAATATATTTCGCATTTACTGTCAATTTACGAGTAGGCGAGGGTCGGGCGGATAAGCGGCCCGGTGCACGTGTGATCAACAGCTCTCTTCCGAACAAGAGGTGAGCGATCTCTGGATCGTGGAATACGATTATGTCAGCTGATGATCAGCCGGTGATGGCCGACAACTGCTTCAGCAGCTTTCCAGTTGCTACTCAGCACGCTGGAGATATTCTTTTCACATTAGAATGGCTACAGAGAGTGATCTAGGCACTATAGCCAGGTAGTTGAACCTGGGTTCGATAGAAACATTGGTAGTCAGATTTGATGTGCTGATGGCAACTGCCTTTTCTGGGGGGGGGGGGTCGTGGGAAGTATTGGCTGATCCAGAGATCACTCACCTCTTGCTTCCGAAGACTACTCGTCTTCCTCTCAGTCTGCTTCCACTCGCATCCCAATGGTGCGCTATGTCCGAGGGTAGGCCCTCCAGCACGCATATACTGCGTTCCCGATAACCCTGCGCTGGAGCCCGGCGACACCCTGGATGGCCTTAGCACCTTTTTTGCCGTCCTCAGCGGCAAATACGCGGGCATCTACATGGACTTGTGATTTTTGCGCTGCGGGGTCCAAGGCCTTGAACTGACGCGCCTTACAGCTCCAAGATTGTCTCCGTTCTTCGCCTGGACCCCCACTCCCACTGCGTCTGCGACAAAAGCCTGGCGGCGATCCTCGCAACCTGGCGCGAGGTCTGCGGTCAGCACCACGAGCACGAGGCGCCGTCCGGGCCCTCCTCTGTCTCACCGTCTTCTTTGCCAACTTACTCGGCGGGCACCTCCGCCTTCGACACGTCACCATGTCCCAGCCCGACTTGCTCTCTCTGCTCGTCACTGGATGGGCCGCACCTCGATCTGCCGCCGTTAACAACCTGTACCTCTTTGCCGCTATCCCCAAAGCAGCCATTTCGCTCCATGCCTTCTTCCTTGACCCCCGCGCGCCCCCCACCAACCTCGCGGGCAATGTCTCCAGGGCCGGCAGGATCGTTTTCGCCCGTCAAAGGGTCCAGCGGCCTCAAATTCCCCACACCCGTGCATACATCGACGCCGGTGCTCCCCCCCTTCCCTCCGCGAGCTGCCGCTTCCCCCGCTCCCCCCGCTTCTCGCCCCGCCCCTCCGCCGCATTACAAGGACGGACATTCCGAAGCATCAAGCTCCCTCACCATCGAGGGCGCCGACCGCCCTCATCTGTTTTACGCTGTCAGCACATGCAACCGGCTGCTGGCGAGCCAGAGCCGTGCCTTCAAACTTTTCATGGCAACGGACGGCGCGGTGATGATGCTGACGAGCTCCCTCAAGGAGCCGCCGTGTTCTTCGAGCGCGCGTCGGGGCCGCACGCCATGTATGCCATCAGCGGAGAGCGTAAAATTTTCAGGGATCGGTAAGTTTCTTCTCCAATCATTAAGGCCGGCGCTCATGGATTCGCAGCGAGCATGCCTTCGGACTTTTCCTTCAGAAAACTGCAGCGCAGATGCTGTTCTCCAATGACCCTGCCACCCTCGTAGATTTTATATCTGAGCACGTATCTCTTTGATTTTTTGTCCTGCTGCTACATCTTGGACACGCTATATCGCCGTGTAATGTTTTTTGTTTTTTGTGTGTGTATAATCTTTGTCGATTTGAAATGAAAAGGACTTGAAGACATGAAGTTAAATGTGAGATGAATTTTTTTGAACAGCTGTGAGTCAATGAACCTGCCCCGCCGAAGTGCTCTGGGAAAAGGTGAATAGCTCGGCGCGAAGTCCGAGCACTGCCATTTCACAGCCATTGACAGGTGAATAAACAGAGTCAAATATACAAATTCTTCCTGCTCTCACGTCAACAAACCAAGTCTATTCACTTTACCTCACCGTACAGCGGTGCAGCCATGTCCGACGATGGCGACAACACCAACGTCATCTCCAGCACCCCCGCCGCTCGCATCTCCACGACTTACGCGTCCCGCAACCCCGGCAAAGCCGTGCAACTCGCGCGCGGGCGCAAGAAAGGCGAGTCCTTGTCCGACACCCAGAAAAAAGGCCTCAAGGACGCGAAGATGAAGCGCAAAATGCGCAGTGAGGACCTGTTCTCCGACATCGAGGCGTTCTGTGCATACCGCGCGAAGCTAATGGTCGAGCTTGCCACGAAGCACGACCGCGACGTGGACTACATCAAGTCGCTCCTCTTGAACGAGAGCTCCTTCAAGGCAACGCGCGCAGTCTCTCTGCTCAACTCCGTCATGCATCATATGCGCCTCGAGGAAGGCCAGGGTGGGTTTTTTTCTTCTTCTTACGCGCCCTTCCCTTGCTGACTCGTCGTAACCTCAGCGCCTGAATCCGAGGACGAGGATGACGAGGATGACGATGCGAGCGAGGAGACCACTAAGAAGAGAAAGCGCGCCGCCCCTCTGCTCGGCCTCCAGCGCCGTGCCGACACCGCCATCAAAGCAGGAGTGTATACAGAGGAGGAGGAGGAGGAGATGAAGGCAGCGCTGCGTGCCCACCGCATGCTCAAGCGCGTCGGGCTGCGCGCGTCGAATATCGCGGCCGCGGCTGATGTACGTGCGGTAGCCGCACACTTACAGGATGAGGTATGTGTATCAGTTTTGCGGCCATTTCGAGCTCTGATACTGCGCGTACAGATTGGCGGGCTCAATGCGAGAACGGGGACCCGCGGTTTCATCGTCTTGACACGCGGCCACGTCGACGACGCCTCCATGCCCGTCTTCATGCACTCTGGAGGCGCCGTAGGCTTCCTCGTCGAAGTCCTCAAGATGTCGCCTAGCGATATGTTAACGTTGGTCGAGCAGTGGTCGTGTAACCGCTCCGAAGGTACGTAGTATCAGCCTCCCTTCTTTCTGAGGCACGACACTGACGCCCCCCTCCCACAGAGAAGATCGAGCGCGACACCCGCTCAAACCTCTGCGCGAAGATCTCGACCCTCGTCCTCGAGAAATTCCACGAAATCATCAACAACGACACGGTGCGCATCGACTACGTCAACATGGACGTCGCCATCCGGGAGCCGTGGAAGGTGGAAATCCAGGGCTGGCCGTCCGACATCGCGATGGAGGCGCCCTCCAAGATCAAGCACGTCGAAAGCCTGCGGCGCCTCCGCGACGGCTGGGTGAAGGGCACGATCTCCTGGGTCGCGATGACCCCGGTGCAGGTGGAGGAGCTTGCGGACAAGATCGCGGGGATCCGCGCCAGCAACGGCGGCGTCGTCAAGAAAAGGAAGCCGCGCTCCGACACGAATGGGACGCACAAGAAGGCGGGGGAGAAGAAGGGTGCCCCACCGAAGCCACGCAAGACGACCAGCGCGAAGGAGGCGCAGAAGACGAATGCCGCCAAAGGCGCGGCGAAGAAGCTCGCCGTGAAGAGGATCGCTGCGAAGAAGGTCGGTGGGAAGGGGAAGGGGCGCAGCGTGCCGGAGGAGGACGACGAGGAGGAGAGCAGCGAGGAGGAGGAGGAGACCACCGGGGACGAGGAGACCACCGGAGACGAAGAAGAGGACGACGAAGTCGTCCGGGCCCCCCGTATCCCCCATGACACCCCCTCCACCTCCACGCCCGGCACTGCCCTCACCCCCTCCACCTCACCGGACACCCAGGCCTCAGCGCCTTCCACCGCCGCCGCCGCCGCACCCGCCGTCGAGCTCACCGCCACTTTCATTGAGTACGTGCACGTGCCGCCGGCACCCCTTCGCGACACGACCAACAAGAAACGCAAGGCGGTGCCCGCGGACGCTGACGGCCCCACGAAGAAGCCCAAGACGCCGGCGGCCGCGAAGGCCAAGCCAGCACCCCGTCGTCCCGGGAGCGGCTACCAGGCGCCAACGAGGGCTGCGGTGCGGGGGCGCTCGGACGACACCACGGAGGCCGCTAAGCGCGCGCTGGCGGAGCGCTCCGCGCGCGCTCTCGCCGCCCAGCTGCCGCCCCAGTAGTTACTCGCCTGTTATTTGTCGTCGTATTTCAATTTTTTCGCTACTACATTATCATTTTTTACCTACGACTTGTACTGTGGTATGTAGTTGTGGACTACATTACTTCAAGTAACCACGTACATCCAATATATCTTGATCGCTCCGAGGTCTTGAGACGGACGGCGGAAGAAAGACAAGCGTGGGCGCAAATACCGTCGCCGACGATGCGCCATTGGGCGCACGTGGTGCGGACGTATCCCACAGCCACGGGTCACTTGCAGGAAGGCCTCGTAATATTTGTAGGCCTCTAGTCTGAAGGGTAGGGGCGGCGCGCGAAGGGGGCGGGATCTTTGATGGATCGGCCGCGCCGACGGCGCCTTGATGGCGCCCACGGCGCACTGTTAGCGGGTACTCTCCCTATGCGTATGAGAAGGTCCGCAAATATTTCGGGGGCTTACGGGGCATTGCCGCAGGCGGCAGAGAAATGAGAGTGCGCGGCGGCGAAATTGATGGCGCCGGGCGCGTACTGATGGCAATCACGGAGTGGTCGGTGCTCAGGGCTTAGTACTGTGATAGAGAGCACCCCCTATTATTTTCGTGATTTTAGGCGGGCGGGGGACGGCGGCGGGGACCTAACAGTGACGGGGAGCGGAGGTGGTGATGGGGTGATGAGGCGGGATGATGTGTGATGGGCGGTGATGTCCGCAGTGACGATGGTGACCCACGTCACGATGTTCCTGATCGTGCCGTGGGTGCCGGTCTGTACTCAATCGGGCGGTTTAGTTGATGTATAAGCATACCCGTGGATATATTAGAATGTGGTCTAGTTAGCCTGGTTGCCTCACTTGTGCAACCAGTCTAACTAGCCTAGTTACGTGGGATAGGTAGGTGCCCTCGACGTGATGTGATTCAATACATGCACAGATTGCGCAGTCTCTTCCTCGGAAGACACTTCCCGAGAACGCAAAACGGAAAACAGCTACCAGCGATAAACCCGCCAAGAAAAAAGCGAAGAAAGCAAGGAGTGCACCCGTCCTGGTCTCCGTATGTGTTTGCATACTGTTTGAAAAAATTCAATTGAACACTTGCATAGACTCCAGTACCACAATTTAATATTATAATCTAGCATAGTTTTGTTTGATAGAAAGAAATGTTCATTAAAAAACTTTAATTAAAAAGCTAAAACAAAATATAATTAAAATTAATAAAAGGATCCGTACCTAGTACCTAAAAAAAATATTACCTGATATATCGATAGGTAGCAACTACCTAAATATGATTATTAGGTGTATTCTTTATAATTATTAAAATATATTTATACTTTTTAATTAAAAATTTTAACCTTACTTTAGCTTGAACAAAGCAAAGGTAAATTTTAAACAAAATAGTCTTAACCTTACTATTTTTTTACGGCTGTTTTGTTATTTATGTGCTGCAGCACTGCAACGTCTCCGCCAAGGTTGCTGCACATAAATTTAAAAACAGGGTAGTAAAGTTTGACAGTTTGTATATAACCAAACATAATCAATTTGGTTTTTGTTTAATCTTATTTTTAAATTTAAATCTAACTAAAAAGTCATTAGGTTTAACCTTTTCTAATAGATGAAGTAAAAAAAAAACGTGTTTATATTTTTCATTTTTAAAGCGGTCATTTTATTTTTATAATATATTTTTATTTACGCAGAGTATACCCGGTATACCTTCTATTCTTTATAAGTGCTTCCTTTCCGTATTCTATGCTCTTACATAAATAGCTATCAAAAGCGGCGTGCAGAAAGCGATGCAGCAAGAATTGCTGCAATAAGCCTTTAGGTAGAGGAGCGCTAGCATAACAGGAAGCTCGAGGGAAGATAAACAATATACCGCAGTCAACTAGCTGCACAGTAAATACATACTATAGAGATATATCTACCTTTGCACTTCGATTATACTTTAACCGAAGAATAGGCTGAATAGCCGTAAGGTACAGATGTCTAAATTCCAACGCCTGCACTATTTATGCAAATTCAAGATGTAGATTATCAATAAAAAAAACCAAACTCCAAATCAAAACACTCAAGTAACTTATATTTCCTGATCAATTCAGACTGTATTTTTCTACTCTAGCCGTACAGCACTGCTAGAGCAAAGAACTACCGCTATTAATTATAACAATAATACTGCTGTTATAAACAAATTACAGCGACAATGAATATACAGACCACATGACAAATGTATTACTTAGATTCCACACTCATCAGCCAAAACATTTGTTTTTAGTCCTTAGAGACCGTATAACTCAACATCGTTAATCATTTTGTTGAAACCCTTTCGTATTCGAGGTGTCGATGTTGTAGCTGCTCATACGCGAGCCGCAACACCACGGGGAGGTGCAATACCCCGGATGCCCCGTACGCGGGGCATCCAACCATCTCGTACGCGAGGTGGCGCACCCCGTACGCGGGGTGTTCAAAATGCGAATGATGATATGATGCTTGTTGATTCTCCTGATGAACCTTTGTCTCCACTACACGACCCCTTTGTCTCTCTTACTATCAATGAGAAAAATACCGCTGTACGGTGTCTTGTTGAATATCAGCGAGTTCCTCTGGCCATATTGAGGAAAATGACTGCTCGTCATTTCCAAGTATCTGCAAGAGATTCAGGTGAAAAGCAAAAATGTGTAGAAGCTTTACGCACAGAATTTCTTGCCCATCGGTGTGCAGAAGCTTGTTGGTTCTGAAGTCCGAAGCCATACTTGCTGGCCTGAGTCCGGGAATCCTTTCGCCGAGTGAGCTCCAACAGTGTGAATTAAGCCTTGGTCTTCGGTCTAGCCCTCATAAAAGAAAGTCTACAACCCTGGATAACAGTGTTCACAAGCGTCCACGTTCGACTGCCGAGACAACTGGGACCCAATTCCCCATCGTACTAGCTCAGAATGAGAAGGACCAGATCATTCGCGAGTTTCGCCAAGGCACTGATAACACGTCAATGAGGCGATATGAATGTTCTTTCTGTGGTAAATTTGAAAATGCAAGTCGTACCAAAATGAGGGCTGTAAATGTTCTTGATATCTCACTGCTTGATAGAGCTGTTGCAGAACTTCGGGTAATGTCTCGGCAGCCTAAAATTGAATCATTCGACACTTCCTCCCTCATTAGCGGTTCATACGTACTGTGTCATCTCTGCAATTCCGCTGTCAGCAAAAATTCTTTTAATTCAATTCCTTTGCGCAGTTATGCAAATGGCCTTTGGATAGGACGAGTTCCGGAAGAACTCAAGGATCTCACATTTTTGGAAGAACAATGTATCGCGCGAGCCCGAGCGACCAGATGTATGTACAAGCTCACCCTAGGACCCTCGGGTCAGCTTGCTGCTCGGGGAAATGTTTGTATTCTACCTCAGGACACAACATCTTTCATATCTGCAATGCCAATTCCATTATTTAGGTTGAGGGATGAAATCTGTGTGATTCTTGTGGGATCGCCTGACACCGAGGTCACTCATGACATGTTGAAAAAGTCGCCGCTGCTCGTGCGTCGCGAGAAGATTCGAACTGCTCTGTTTTGGCTGATTGAAAATAACCCACTTTATGCGGACCTTGATAAAAATGTTGTACTGGATAATTCAGAGGAATACCCGATGCACGATTGCCCGCTCGCAGTTACAGATTTTCTACGTACCAACTCTGCGAATAATCAAGGGTCATCGTATACATCATATTCAGATCAAGCTAATGCCGAATTATTTGAGAGAACAGATACTTTTGAACTCACCTCTTCGACGCTCGTGGATGTTGATAATCTTGCATCGACTTACCAGCAGAGAAAGCTTGACGCTCTCCAGAAGTTGAAGAAACAAGAAACCGGATTTGTGAAGTTTCCATCTGGGAATACACCGTTGTCGACTTCAAAAAATCCTCGAGTTTTCGGTTGGTTATGGCCCACTCTCTTCCCATACGGAGTCGGAATGATAGACAACAACAATGTCAGAATTTCACCGGAGATTCCATTTCATCAGGTTGATACCGCACCGCATGTACAACATTTGTTAGGTATGAAGGATCCACGGTTTCAGGTTCATAAGTCTTTCATTTTTGTCATGAGCAACATCATTCAGCGACGGCAGTCATCGTTCAAATCTCGCCTTGCAACAAATCGATCGTGGTTTCCAGTGGTACAAGATTTAATGCAGAAGATTGACACCCAATGTATGGATACCTACCAAGCTAAGCTCGAAAAAAATCCGTTCGCAAAGCCCGAAAGTGAAGGGGAGAAGGCAGCAGCCAAGGTAATGAAATACATCAGTTATGTCTCGGATCATATCCCTGGGTCAGTGGGGGACGTCAACAGCATGAAGCAGCAAATGCACAGTAAAATCATATGTGATGGCTTACCCCATTTTTTTGCTACAGTTAACCCTGCAGATTCTCACAATCCAATTGCGCAAGTCTTAGCTGGAAGAGACATTGATCTGGACAAGATTTTTGACGCGCTGGATGGTACACAGAAGGAACCAAGCATCCGAGCGAAAACATTGGCTGAAAATCCGGTAGCCGATGCTGAGTTCTTTCACCTAATAATAACCAAGTTCTTGGATATAATTCTGGGCGCAAAACGGGTTTCAAAAATTGGGATTCTCGGGAAGGTCAAAGGGTGGTACGCAGTTGTTGAGGCGCAGATACGTGGTTCACTCCACCTCCATTTGCTGATATGGATTGACGGTGCCCCTGCTTCACCTTTAGATATGAAGGAACTAATGAATTCAGATGCCGAGTTCAAACAGAAGCTTACCGCATGGTATGATGATATCATTTGCCAGAGCTTTCCGAAAGATACCGTTCCGTATGTTGCGGCTGACGGTACTCCGAAGCAACTCCCTGTTCTCAGTCGCCCGTTAGATCCTGATTCCCCTGACTATGAGCTGAAAAGAGACCAACACCACCGAGATCTGTGTGAGAATACTGGACTAGTGCATGGACATAATGCAACATGCTTCAAGCATATCCCGCGTCGCATACACTCTCTCCTCGATCCTGATAATGATTGCAGGTTTGAACTCCCTCGTCCTCTGGTTGCGGATACACACTTTGACGATGAGGATGATCTTGTAATACGCTGTGAAAACGGAAGTCTGAATGGCCACAATCCGACAGCTACTCTTTGTCTTGGATGCAATACTGACCTCAAGCAAACAGCATCGGGCTCTGTTGCAATGGCTATGGTTGAATACATGGGGAATTACACAATCAAACTGCAGTTGGACACTGCGGTTGTATTTTCCGCTCTCTGTGCTTCTATAAAAACTCTGCAGAATAAGCCTCCTCAGGATGTAGACGGACGGATTGACAATTCTGAAATGGCCCGGTTAATGATGGTCAAAACAACGAATACTTTAGTTGGCAAAAGAGAGTTGACAGGCCAACAAACAGCCAGTCTTTTGCTTGGTCGGAAGAACAATTACACATCGGATGAATATCAGGAGCACTGGTGGTCTTCTATGCTCAGAGATATTGCACGCGATGTTTTTGTCGTTGACCTTGAGGATCATCCCGAGCCATATGCACTGCCAGAGACAAGAGAAGAGCTTGAAAATGATGCGCTAGATTCGGTCGAAGCCCAACGCATGAGAATCCCGGATGACGAGGACGATGGAATGATGTTGCTCACACCAGAAAACCTCAATCGAGCTCCTGAAACTGAGGAATGCAACGAGGATGCCCAAGAGAAGAGATATTCCAACTTGTTCAGTGACATGTTCTACCGGCCGTCGGAGCTTAATTCAATGTGTGCCTGGGATATTCTAAGAAACTATGTCAAGGAGAAGAAGCCGAAGTCGAAGACTCAGCGAAAGACATACCTACATTTCAAGCAAGGGCATCCCCAGTACACGACTCACTGCCTGAAAAAATTGGATGCACCCGTAATCCCTGTCTTGATGGGCTACCGTGTTCCTCGGAATGACTTGGACAACGACCTGACAAAGTACGCTGTAGTTATCCTCGCCTTGTTTAAGCCATGGTCAGACACAAAATCTTCTCCTCTTAAATCTCAAGACATAACTTGGCCAGATGCGCTCAATGACTTCAAACCGTCAATGTCGCCCGAACATGCAAGAATTGTGCTTAACATGCAGCTCTTGTATCAGACTCGAGACGCCAAGTTTGACTTTGCAGCAAAACGTGGTAAACGGCTGGCTGAATTAACGAGAATGGCAAAGAATACAGGACTTGTGAGAGATGACGAGGGCGACGAGGAATACGATCCTGCATGGGAAAATGCGATGCAAACCGCCGTTGATCCAGGAGAATTGGACGCAGACTCCATGGCATTAATGAAAGATACCAGAGCGACCCGAGATGCACAGCAAATAATTCTCCAGGCAAGTAAGGTTGGCTTCTATTCCGTGCAAAATACATCAAGCAGTGAGATATGTGCCGAGTTTGGACAAAGATCGCGGCTCGGAGACGAAGATGACATTGTCAGAGCAAGTTTAGCTGCCAAAGATCTTTTGAAGGAAAAGGATTTGATTATCAAACGCCGTCTGAAAGCTGCGAACAGTACAGGAGAAAATAATGCGCACCTTGTTACCGCATCTTCGAGAATACCACAAGCTCTGTGTACAACATTGGCGAACGAAGCGGAGAGAGCTCGCAAGTTGTACGAGAAACTTCATGTTTACTCCAGTTCAAACGACTCACATTGGAACTCCCTACATCCATATCAGCAACTATGTGTTGCGCTGATCATCAAACATACTTTAAATGATGAACAGACTCGTGCATTCCTACTATTAGCTGATAAAATTGGGCGTGAACTAGAGAGTGGTCACAAAGATCCACCTATATCCCTTCTCTGTACCGGGCCTGGTGGAACAGGGAAGTCGGTGATTTTTGGCGCCTGGAAAGAGTTCTATGACATTACCGGTCATCCTGAACGGTTGCGATTGACTGCGCCAACAGGCGTTGTTGCTAGTGATATTGGTGGTTGCACAATTCATTCCGAAGCCAGCTTGAGAGTTGCACCTGCGAAAATGAAATCTACAACGACTCTTCGCAAAAATCTCGAAGAACGGATCTCACCATTGGAGACATTGATCTTAGATGAAATCTACTTCTTGAGTGCGCAAGACGTGGCTAGACTCTCTGAGTATCTCTGCATGGGAAAAGGTATAACTGATTCAATATGTGGCGGTTTGAATTGGGCAACCTGTGGCGATCCTTGTCAACTACCGCCACCGGGAGGAAATTCGCTCTTTGCACGCGAGCTAGTTCAATGCCATGTAAATGATAATTTGAATGACTTACACGAAACGGTTCGCCAGGACGTGAAGGGGATACAAATTTGGCATCAAGTCGAGCATGTTGTTGTATTAGAAGAGATAATGCGCCAAAGGGGAGATCCATTATTGATGAACATCCTTAAACGGTTACGGAAAGGTACATGCACCGAGGACGACAAGGTAATTCTGGACAAATATGTGTTATCGAATCCAGAGTGCAGTGAAGCGACCAAAGATCTTGCCAGCATTAACCGATGGATTGATGACCCAGCGAATGCATGTCCTTTAATTGTGTATACAAACGCCGCACGAGACCGTCACAATTTCAACATGGCTGAGGCCTTCGCCACTGCGACAAGCCAAGACTGCCATGTTTACCACTCGCGCGACACGAGAGGACGTGGGCGGAAGCGCCAGCAGCTCACTGGTCTAGCAGCTGAGGCTGCCTGGTCAGTACCTGTCAAAGAAGCTAACGACCTTGGCGGCAAGGTAGCATGAGTCGAATTCATTGACTAAAATGCTCACCCAATTTCCCTCAGGTCCCTTACTTGCCAGGAATGGTCGTATTTTGCACCGAAAACCTTGCGACAGAGCTGGGGATCTCCAACGGCAGCCCGGGAACACTTGTATCAATTGTGTACGAGGAGATCGATGGGCGCCGCTACGCGATATCAGCCGAAGTCGACTTCAAAGCGTATAAAAGCAGCGATCCAGATGCACCATATCCTCACCGAGTCCTACTCAAACCCATTACCAACACGATTCATTTCCGCCTTCCACACTCCGAAAAGATCTATAGCGCAACTCGTTCCCAGCTCCCACTCATTCCTGCCTATGCCTTCACCTCGCACAATGCCCAGGGCCGCTCACTGGATGTGTGCTGCATCGATCTGGCCAGCTGCCCAACAATCCAAAGCGCATATGTAATGCTCTCGCGAGTGCGATCGTTGAAAGGGCTCTGCATTCTTCGTCCTTTCAGGCTCGACCGCATACAAAATCACATCTCGCAAGAGCTGCGAGAAGAACTGAGACGCACCGATCTCAAAGCCGAGAAAACGAAGGCGTACTCTCGAGAGCAGTTGTCATGGTTTTACAACATGATTCCCGAAGGACGAGTTGCGATCTTGACTCATGGAGACGCCGAGGTCAAAGGGTTTGATTTCAACATGTTAACCACCAATTGAAAGGTACGTATTGTGCTAATTTATATATTGACCTACTGAGCTTTATGTTAGCAGTGCTTTCTCAATCTGCGACTCGATATGACCAATACGCACCTCAAGACGTGTCTGCCTGGTCTTGACCGTCACGCCATCGAAATCCTGTATCTTCATTCCTCACATGGTCCCACGAATGTCACCCCTCACTTCTGGAATGCATGTCAATGCGTCGCCTGATACTGCAGCGGCCGATGGCAGATAGCGTGCACCATGCTGTCCACAGCCTACTACCAAAGGCGAAATACTCACCAGCAATCCACCTATCATACCCGTACCCTCCCTCTGACCCTCCCATTCCTTTCCTCTCTTATACCCACCGCCTCGATAGTCTCGATATTCTCAATTGTTAGTCTCATCGTTACATATTTGCTCTGCTATTCTTTCAATGATAAATTAAGCTTGAGAAGGCCCTAAAGGTTCAGCTACCGCCTCGGAGAGGCCTAATCCAAGTCATATATAGGATAAGAAAAATGTGCAAACCTTACATGAATGCTGGTCATTTGTACACATTTTGATGGAAGTCCCTAAAAGTTTTAAAAATTTCAACCCACCAAAGAAATTTTGCAAAGAAATTCCAATAAATTTCTGGGGAGGGTTTTCCTGATGGCTATCGTTGTAGGCACCATGAGGTACAGGACTCGTCTTCGGAGGATGAGCCAGACCCTCCAAAGAATGTATTATGTTCTCGACATTGTACTCGGTGCCATTCCTGATGCATCCAAGGCCGCTGCTGGAAAACGGAGAGGCGGCAAGATCATCTCAACTCATTTTGGCCAGGCCAACCAGGAGGCAAACAAGGGTACGAGGCCGCCAAAAAGTTCAGACGCAGGGTCGTCCAAGAAGGAAAAGGTATGACACTACTCTCGTTCCCGGATAGATCTCTGCTTGCAAAAATCCAGGGCAAATCCAAAGCAGAAGCTCAAGATAATAATACTTTCAAGGCCCTTGGGGTCGTCGTTCCAGATGGAGTCCTTTTGGTGTGTTCTATCCATGTCTTGGTTTGGCCGAGCAGCTGATAGATGACAGCGCGACAAGACTAGACTCCTGCGCGCTTTCTATCGTGTTTACTTGTCACCCTTAGTCTATATGACTCTTAGCTATTCAATGTCTTTTGTATTTAAACCGTAGTACGACGTTGAATTAAATAAGTTCTTCTGCAAACATTCCCTCCTCTAAGTCTACCTCTCAACAAAGGCTAACCAAACTTAGAGGCGAAGCTAAAGAAGGCAGAGGCTAGGATAGGTGTGTTCTCGCAGTACGTGGTTCATCGGCACACACCGTTACCTTTCAGAAATAAATTATTACTGTAATGTCGTTCAAAGTTCCCACTTTTTGGAATCGGGCTCCAACTTGTCTCCTACTCTGCATTTCACAGCCAAAATGTCAACAAGGGGAGAAAAAGCGGACAGGGTATACGTAGGAAACCAAAAAGGAGCATGTTTGAAACCCCACCCCAGGAAATTGTGAGTAGGAAGCAATTAGGAAGCCTTTCCTACTCAAAAGCCCAGCCAAAATGCAAGTAGGAGAACGAGTAGGAAGGCGTTTTGGATAATGAACTTTCATAATCTTGTAAGATGATTTTCAAATTTCCGACATGCCCAAGACAAGACAGGATGGTACGAAGACGAAGACGCATCCAGACACGGTCTGGAAGTCGCCCCGATCTGCCGGGAGCGGAACACGGACGCAGATCGTTCCGAAAAATCTCTTGCTTACAACGAGATCTAGCGCAACGAGCATCCAGCGAGACGGAGAGGGGAAAGGCATGGATGGGATAGCGCTGAACGACGTCCTGGTTACAGAGGTCTAATGTGGGCCACATTACAGCTGTTTGCGGAACTTAGGGCGCGGGCACTTTTTTTTTCCTTTTTGAGTGTTTTTTGATCATTTTCCGTATGTCGCTCATTACGAGCTCAATTCTTGTCCGTTTCTTTTGGAAATAGGCTCAATCGATTTGTAATGGAAAGCCCCAGGGGATGGTGTCCTTGTATTTTTTATTTTAGCCTCTGAACGGCTGTTATGTCACAATACGATCATTTTGGTTTATTTCTTACATATATCATGTGTTCCGGGCTCAATTTCCACCCGTTTCCCCTTGAACTAGGCTCAATCGTTTTGTATTGGCAAACTCCAGGGGATGTTATGTCATAATACGATCATTTTGGTTGATTGCTTTACATATATCGCGTGTTTTGGGCTCAATTTTCACCGGTTTGGTTCGGAAATAGGTGCAATCGATTTGCCTTGAAAATACCCACAGGATGGATGCTAGGACTCCAATATTGAGCTCAAAAAACTTCTGGCACAATCCCACAGCATAATGGTGTAAGGTATGGTATATGTGGTACCTACGGCCTATCTAGACATCATATCTGCTGTATAATGGGTCTATGGCTATCATATCAACATATTTCAGCCTGTGGGACCATACAATGAATGGTAGAACTGGCAAATGTAAAGAGATCATAAAATGATAGCATCGCATGTCGCGCAGAGGCTCAAATAAAGAAGTAATAGGTGGCCATCCCCTGTATTTTTCCAATACAAAACGATTGAGCCTATTTCCTAAGGAAACAGGTAAGAATTGCGCTGGGAACATGGGATATATGTAAATTTATAAAACAATCAAACAAAAATGATCGTATTGCAACGTAGCCGTTGTTCAGAGGCTCAAATAAAGAAATACAAGGAGGCCATCCCCTGGTGTTTTCCAAGGCGAATCTATTGAGCCTACTTCCATAGGAAACAGATGAAAATTGAGCCCAGAACACATGATATATGCAAGAAATCGACCAAAATGATCGTATTGTGACATAACAGCCGTTCGGAGGCTAAAATAAAAAATACAAGGACATCATCCCCTGGGGTTTTCATTACAACTCGATTGAGCCTATTTCCAAAGGAAACGGACAAGAATTGAGCTCGTAATGAGCGACATACGGAAAACGATAAAAAAACACTCAAAAAGGAAAAAAAAGTGCCCGCGCCCTAAGTTCCGCAAACAGCTGTAATGGCAAACATTGCACGCACCGAGGTCATTTCCTTTCGTGGACTGCCGGCAAAGCCTGGCATTCCAACAGGGCATGTTCTGGGCTCTCAACTGCTGCAGTGCCGGGCGATTTTGGCTCACCCGCCTCCCACGCACGGACCGCCGCCTAGGACCGCAGAAGAAAAGCAAACTCCAGGCCTCCCCCCTCGATCCTCGATTACCCGCAAGACTGGGCCACCAGGACCTCGTATAGGCCAAGCAGAGGTCATACATATATCGTCTTTAGGTCCCTGACCCCTCTCGTCGCCATGCGCTTCTTGGCGCACCTGCCTCCCATCCTCGATCCCATCACAACTTTAAAACTCATGTATCTGTCTCTATACGCCGTGCCCTTCCCTGGTCTGACCCGTGCGTTCACTAGAACTTCATGCGTGCCACCCATTAGCAAATCGAAGCGACGAGAGCTCAAGGCGAGAGACGCACTGTGCTGGTGCATGCAATACTGTAACGGACTGTTATCATCCTGTCAACGATCTCTTCCTTCGCACTCAAGGAGGCGTGCTGCGCCAAGTCCGTGTTTGCAGGGGGGGGGGGGGGGGGGGGGGGCAGACAACAAGATGCGCAGGGGGGGGGGGGGCAGACAACAAAGATGCGCACGGACCTCTTTGTATAAGAAAATAGATACATATTCCCACGCTTTCACACGGTCACAAGAAAATAGATACATATTCCCACGCTTTCACACGGTCACAAGATATATAAAGCTGGTAAGGCCGACAAGCGGCACGGCCCGCTACCAGATTAAATCCCTCACACTCGTTGGATCACTTTGACGCACCTAGTCAATGGCCTACGTTGTCTCTTATGCCTCAGACCGACGACGGATGTGGACTCTGGAGTCTGCGCTCATTAATCATGACTCATAGGACCGTCCGTGTCGTCTGCATCGTCCGAGTTGCCAAAAGAGTTCTTCGGGGGTGGGTCGAACATCTTCAGCAGACTTTTCGCAACCAGGTTCATGATGTGGTCGAAGCAGCGGGTGCGATCCTTCTGGGCATCGAAGGCGATAAGTCGGGACTCGAGGGCATGGGCCATGGCATCATTGGCTGAGGCGTTGTCGCAGGTGATACTGAGGACTTGGCCATCGATGGCGAAGTCTGTTGCAACTGTCTGAATGATGTCAGCAAGATTCTCGCTGTTGTGTGACTGAGAAGACGAGTTTAGAATTGTTCCAGTCCATAGGGAGGATAAATACCTTTGGGACTTCTACAAAATCCAACAGACAATTGATCCGCTTGCCGTCTTCCTCCCCAGTAACCCCACTACAGCTGGGGCGAATCCGTAATCTAACTTCGACGGCCAACGACCTGGACTTAGCTAGACCAGGGTCGGCCACGATAGGCACACCACCGGCGGCCGGGATCGTCCAACGTGGACTGACTTGAAGTCAGTCCACGTTGGACTTTGTTCTGGATTCGTCATTTTGGCGAGGCGCCCGGCGCTTCCGCTTCTTCGCAGGAGCAGCATCATCTGAATCCGTCGCCCCGAGTTCATCAATCGCGCTGGCCATTTTTGAGCGATTGATCTTACGGGCTGGGCGGGATGACCCTGCTTCCGGCGAACCTATTAAACAGGTCAGAAATGTGGCGAATATGGTATGAAAATGCGGGACCTGCAGCTCCACCTGGAACAGAGAAATTCAAGTGCAAATGTGACAGAGAATTGAGACCCAGTGTCCCGATGGTAGCATCCCATGCTATTCGGCGACCAAGGTACGTGAAATAGAAGCGGCGGGGACCAGTACGGGGGACGAGACATAACCGTTTAAGGTGCTGGTAGATATCCTCGATCGTTGTCTCCCTATCGACCACTGAATATATTTTAGTTGGTTCCGCGAGACACAGGCAAGAATTGACTTACAAATTGGCAACGAGCGGGAGCGGAAGCCCATTATAAAGATTGTGAAGTATGAGCCCGATTTCCTTGCTGTAAATCCATCCAGGAAGCTATGAAGAACCTTCCAGAAGAGAGATGGGGAGAACAGGAAGGTGACGACATCGAAAAAACCGGCACTCGGGGCTAAGAAATCATCAGCTGTTGCAAAAGTCAGTCCATGTATAGAACTACCTGGTGGAGGACCACAAACACGCTTCCTCCTACGATACGACATGAAGGAAAAATGCGATCGATGACGGCGCCGTCCCAATATGAAGTAAGGGATTATTAAATGGTATCGAAAAACACGCGGGAAAATCAGAGATGCTGAAAAATCGAAAGATTCAATACAGGGGACCACATAAACCGAGTCAACGCACCGATGAACACCGCCTCCGAGCCAGCAAGAAACATGCAGTATACCAAAGTATAGTACAGTGCCAGCGGAGACTCGCGGGTGAATATTCCAAGCTGGTTGCCAAAGATCAGAATACCGAGCAGAGCGCAGAGTCCAGGAAGAAAGAACAGAGTAATATTCAGCAAAAACCATCGCATGCGGTTTGAGCCAACTGCCTCAGGGCGAGATGCAAAGAGTGTGCCCCGAGAGGGAAGCAGCTTCCCGGATGGGCGATCATCGTACTCGACCAAGGATGTGAGCATGGCGGTTTTCGGAGCTGCACCGTGTTGAGTTGAGACAACTGAAGTGCGCGAGAACTATAAGATAAGAACTCAGTCTTCGCACACGCAAGTGGTATGAAGTCTGAGGTGAGGCGACTCGACAGTACGGAATTTATACTACTACGAGTTGACTGTAAGACTGATATTAAACTAAACGGAAAAATATGAAACCTAATATATGCAGGGACAATGTGAACAGTAGAACGGTCAAGAAATATGTACTTGCGGGAATTCAACCCTGGTGACAGGCATGTTGTCCTGGATCTGGCGAATTACGCTGGGCTTATGGTGGCGGACGGAACTTCGTGACAAGTTTCAGTCCCGATTTGGTAAATGTAACTACTCCTTGAGGTTTCAACCCAGTATTCCGCAAACGTGGAATTAGGGCCGCAATAGACCCCCCTATCATCCTGTCGGAGTAGAACTTGAGAAAGTACATTTCATGTTTTTCTCGGGGTGATTTCGCGTTTTTGATTGCGGATCACCGGTCCGGTGGCTGTGCTGCACTACGCGCCGCCTCGGCGCGACGGGACCAGTGGCCGAGTTTGCAGTGAAGAAAGGCCCCGTGAAGCTCCAGCCAAGGGTTGTCCGGAAAATAAGCTGCTTGAGAGCGAAATTTGGGGATTTCCTTGTCCGGATATAAGCTTTTCGAGGCCAAAATCCGCGAACCCTTGTCCGGAATTAAGCTTTTTGAGGCGACTTTTTGAGATTTTGGATGGCGGAAGGCTCCGGGAGGTGCCGAAAATTTGGTACAATTGTGTGGATGTAAGCATCGGCATCTCGGCACTCCAAGACCCTTGTCCGATATAAGCTTTTTCAGGCCAGAAACTGCGCAAAACATAAGCTTTTTGAGGCCAAAATTGAAAGTTTTACCCGGACAACCCTTGGCTGGAGCTTCACGGGGCCTGTGAAGAAGTACCGCTCGCACCGTGGGGTTCAGCGGCGCGAATTGGATGTGGTGATTGCAGAGTGGAAGAAAAAGTCGAAGTTGGGAACTCTATAGTGTACGAACATCCCTGTTTCGACTCTAATTTTTTTCGAGGAAAGGCCGTGGACGTTTGATCATGATTTCCGCATTTTTGTGCGAGCGCTACGGTCTCCTCGATTTTACCAAAGAGATGGTGGCAGAAAACGAAGCACTTATCGCTGAACTTCACCTCGCGTTCACAAAATCAACGACTGCAATTTATCCGGACAACAAACCCGGCGGCGATGCTTACTGGAACATGGAACAGATGATTATACAGGTGAGTTGATTAATTGTATCGCCATCCGACTCACCATCATATGTTGCACAGTTGGCCAAAGCTATTTTGATCGCACGCCGGATGTTTCCTAACACCATCATCCACTGGGTCTTCGACAACTCGTCGGCGCACGGCAGCCTTGCGAAGAATGCGTTAACAGTCACAAAAATGAATGTCAATCCCGGTGGCAAGGTCCCCGAGATGCGAGAGACGGTTATTCGCTTGGATAACCTGCATGGCCACGGTGGGAAACCCCAGAAAATGGTCTTCGACAATCCCCTGCCCGACAATCATCCACACAAAAAGTTTGAAGGGCAGCCAAAGGGTATGAAGGTGATTCTGGCTGAATGTGGTTACACAAAGAACACAAATGGTAAGCCACTGATCGGGGATTGCAAAGCATGCAAGGCCTCGAAGGCACGTAAACCGCATCTGGACGGTGCTTCTCCCGACGAGGAGGCAGAGATGTACGGCGAAGATGGCAACGACAGCGACGAGGAAGAGGAGCGGCCGGTGGACTGCCGCATGCGTCGCTTGGTCTCACACCAATCGGATTTTGCGGGCGAGAAATCCCAACTGGAACTGGTTCGTTCCATTATTTGCTGAATTACAGTCACAAACATGATCTTCACAGCTGATTGAGGCCGCGCCGGGAAGTGAGAGAGTGAGACCATGTCTTACTTGGTCCAGGAACAGCGCAAGAGCTTGTTATTGTGGTCTTCGTCTCTTGTCGTTGTCCAAATGCCACCTAAAGGGAGCGCAAAGCTACCGAGCGAAGCAGGTGCGGACGGGATGGCCAGGCTAATTATCATGGAGGAGTTAAAAACGGGTGTGTAGACTTCAGATACAACGAGGATCGTACCAAAGTGGAGTGTCGCGCATGCTCCAGCGGTGTACCGCCCGAACGCCGAACTTGGATAGAATTGAGAAGTGCAGCAGCACATTTGCGGTATCCGACCCATTTGAAGGCAGTTGAGCAGCTGGAGGATACAAGGTGTCGACACCAGGCTCTTGAGAACGAGAGACGAGCCGAGTCTGCTGCCTCGGGACTCCGGGACTTGGTGTTTGCGGCTCAGCGAGTCAGCGGATGGAGGGACCTGTAACTGGCCACTCTTCCGATGCCCCCACTCAGGCCGAAATTGAGATGTGGGATGAATGCCATGTGAATGGCGCCAGCTTTGATGCCGGAGAAGAAAAAAACGACCCAAATGTGCAGAAAACACTATCCCCCTAACGATGGCGCGCAAACACGTGACCCGGTGATCGCGGTCCGCTCACGTGTCCTTACGCAACACACCAACAACTTCGCTAGTCCAGCGCGACTCGGTGAGCACTAAGACAGCAGATATTCTCAAAGACGGAGAAAGTGTAGGGAATATCCATTTCCCTCTGTCTGAGGCTCGTAGTGCCAGATGGTGCCAAATTCCGCCCAAAATTCATATTGATGATGTAGTAGATATAAACACTGTAAAAAGAAGACAGTGGAAATGCGTGGAGCTTTGTTTTCCAATGGCTGGCCACTCATCGCCGCGTGCGCAACCTTTTTTCAAAATGGTACACTTGTTGAACAGATCCCGGAGGGGGGGTTACCTCGACATATGTCCAGAACTTGGCTGGCCTGTGTTTCTGCGCAGAAGGTTCGTCGGGTTCACAGGGTTCCGATTTACAAGATTCCCATTCGTAGGCATCGGTTTCGAAAGATCCCGGTTTGAGGTGTTGAGGTCCCAATATATTTTCAGTGTGATGAGGCCAACTATGACGCTGTGAGTACACGAAGTGATTGAAATCAGGCCATACGGAGGGTATTCTAAGGTTAAATGTGCTGAAGACAAAGGAATCAGCTGATCATCTCGAGCGGCGCGGGTAAAAACACACTAGAATCGCCCATATTTAAGGACTCCGGCGTACCAGCCATGTCGATTACTCGGCCTCCG